>ML828644.1:0-13486 GCA_009831015.1 Picea engelmannii | reverse complement strand
AGCATCTAGCCAAATGAAATCCAAATCCATCACTTACCTTGGGTTCTACTTAACTAATTTCAGGACCTATGTCGGGTTGCAACTATATCCTGGAAAGATGATTTTCTCTTACTCAAACTCGACTGCAATCACAACTTGGTTTGATGTTTGAGTCCGCCCATAATGATTATTTGCTCTTATTCAAAGAAATTGTGACGATCACTCCATGAGACAGTTAGCTCGAGGACGAGCCAAGTAATAGTGGTGGGGCCCTGTTAGCACCCAAATTTTTGGGTTAATATCGCGCACATGCACAAACGAAGTTGTGCACGTTCATTCCAGTTTTGTACGCACCCAAGTTAAGGCATGAGGATTGAGAAGAAGCGTGTGTTGGACTGAGTTATAATATTGCGCGCTAAGTCCAAGGTCTACCAAATGCACGTCGATCCATGTTTTGAGATGCACACCAAAAATCAAGAAGATGCACGCCAGAATCAAGAAATGAATTGTCAAAAAAGCTCCCTAAATAATTACTACCAACAACACAAGGGAACGTGGAGAAAACAAAAGATGAGTTGGAAAGACAATTAAGAATGCCTCGATTCCAAAAAGGATATGTGGAATGCAGGTAGGTGACAAAAACGTGTGAGACTATTAGTCAGTAGAGAGAGTGGAGTAGAACTGACATGGACATAGCTCCTGATAAGATAAATATATAAAAGGAAGCAACAAAAACATAAATAGAGTTACTCGTTGAATGAATTGACTAAGTTGTTGTTGTTGTTGTTGTTGTTATTGTTGTTGAGCTCATTCGAGCGTTTGTGGTATTGTAATGTCTCCCATTATAGTCAGAGTTTGTCTTAGATGAAATGCTTGAAAGGATGCACATGGCACAATGTAGTGTAAATCTGAGGAACTATCTAAAGGGATATGAAACTTATTTGAATGTAGTGTAAATCTGAGGAACTATCTAAAGGGATATGAAACTATGTTGTTGTCAAATATGATTCTCTTAATGTATGTCTGTGCTTAATGGAATGAGGAGAATAATAAAGCTTCAACGATTATGATCTATCATGTGTCACTCATGTGTTATCTGGATATGTGTGTGTATGGTTTCTGCATATTGATAATAGTAAGTTGTCAGCGATGGAATGTATGAATGTCAACCCAGATGGACCTTTGTGTGTTCATTTCTTCATCCTCGACACAAGACCATATGGTCTCTTTGATCCTCATAGCGTCTCAAGTGAGACCTTCTTCAGCCTTGGGTGAGGATTGATATGCAAATGCTTTGGGGTTTTTGTTGGTCAAATCTAGACGAACCCTAGGTCTTAACCCTCCAATGTTAAGAAAGACGTGCACAAGCGTGAAACGACACCACATAGGCCTAGAAAAAGTGAGACGACTAAAATAAATTATGATAAGGTCACATTAGACACAAAAATAATGTGTCCTTTGTCACAAATTAAAACAATGATACCTTAATTATGATCTATAATGAGTTTTTTTCACCTAGAAATTCATGGTATTAGTCTTCAAAGATTTGCAATGGAATTGCAATAGTGTAAAACTAGAATTTTTAAAGAGATGGATACTACAACTATGAAGAAAACACAAAAAATAATAAGGAAGCTTAAATTATTAGGTGTTATTTCCCTGTCAATGTATTGAAATAGATGCATTGTGGATCACTTAAACAAGTTGGAGATGAAAGTACACGGAGTATTTAGTAATAAAGAGATCCATAGGGTATCGTAATTGTATAACTACAAAAAAACTCTAATCTTTAGACTCAAACACCAATTGATTTTAGCACAACTCATAACAACATGAAATACTCATAAACATAAGAAAGAATGCAAGTACATGAAAATGAGATTGCCATAATTCTATATGTTACCCACTCTATAGGTATATCTAGAAGTAGAAAATTAGTGAGAATAGTCTTCTTTGACCAAGTCTTTTAAGCTTAGAGTTAAGATAATACAAAATTTAGATGTATGATCATTTTTACCAAATTGCTTATAAAGATAAAATACATAAGATAAAGTATAATATACACATTTGGGCAATGTTAACTACACTAAGCCTCATATAATAGTGGACACACTTACTTACATTATTATGCATGATAAATCTGAAAAGGATTAGCATTATTTGCTTCATTAAGAATTCACTTCTCTCTATTTATGTATTTGATAAATCCAAGAAGATTGACATTGTTTACTCAACTATAAGCTATTTTTGAGAAGTTGACATTTAAGAGTTTTAATGTAATGCAAATTTCCTCATTTCATTTTCGCCAAGTACATGAGATAAAGTGCAAGATACATATTTGGACAATGTCAACTAGAATAAGTCTCATAAAAAATTTAGGTCACTTATTTGTATTATTATGCATGTTAAATTTGAAAAGGATTGGCACTATTTGCTCCCTTAAGAGTTGGCTACTTTCTATTTGTGTGTCTGATAAATCCAAAGAGGAGGATTGACACTACTTACTCAATTGTGAGTGATTTTTGAGGGAGTGTTAATGTAATGCAAACTTCCTCATTCATTTATGTCTTCCCCAAATAATCATTAAAGGTGAGTGATAAAGAGCTAATGCTTATTTGTGGGTGTTAGGGAAATGTTTATTCATGCCCAATGAACATATTTATGTGGATCGACCCTCATTCATTTATCCAACATGGATTATATTATTTGTACTTTGCTCTCTTAATTATTATTTATAGACAAGTGAACCCAAAAATTTGCTCTCTAAATTAACATATATTTACAAAGAGAATCCAACAACATGACATCTTAATGTACATGCGTGTATTAAGAGCTAATGTTTATTTGTGGGTGTCAACATGGGGGTGCTCACTTTTATGTGGCTAGGCTTTCTTCATTTATTCCACATGGATTATGGATTATATCATGTGTAATTTTTTCTCTCAATTAATATTTATAAACAACTAAAATATAACACTTTGCTCTTTCAATATATATAGAGAGAGCTCTTCTATTTACATGTTACAATTTTTTGTGATCATATTTATATCTTAGTTTCATACCCAAATGCTTCAAATCATGGTATTAAAGCTCTTGAAAGCAAATCCTTGGAATATTATCATTTTCATCAAAAATTTTACTTAATATTAATATTGTTGATAAGCATATTGATTTATTTTTTTCTTTCAATTTCAAAGTCAAATTTTTTTAGAAGTAGAAAAATTCAATATAATAGTTTTTTTTAGCAAATAAATTGTATTTTATTCATTTAAATTTTATTATTATTTTCTTAAATATATAAATAATGTAATTATAAATCATTCATTTTTTAATAAATAAAAAGAAAAGTATTGTTTTTTTAGTATTTTAGAAATAAAAAAATCAATATAATACTTTTTTTTAATAAATTATATTTTATTCTCCTAAAAATATTTAATGTTTTCTTAAATATATAAAAAAGTAATTGAAAATTTTTCTTTGAAATATTCATTGTGCAATAACAAAAATAAAAATATCCATAATATCTAATCTAATAATATATTAAAAATTATCTCTAATGTAATACCATACTACATAATTTTATATTCACAATATTAATTATGAAATAAAAGTATAATCAATTTAAAAAATTAAGTCGGTATTTCATATGCTTCTTCTTTTTATATTCCATATCAACATGTAGTTATGTTGATCAACATGTAGTTACGAGTGTATTGAATTGTTAAATCATTTTCTAAAGAAATACATAATTTTGCAAAACACCAAAAATTACATTTTCCATATATTAAATATGCATATATTAAACAATAATGAAAATTGTTCTCTTTTAAAAGAAATATATAAATTTACAAAACATAAAATAAAATAAAAATTACATTGGTCATATTCTAAATGCATATAGTACAAAATCTATATCCACATACCAAACAATAATGAAAATTTGACACTTAATCTAAAAAATTATCTCCTCTTATTTCTATAAGAAAAATAGAAACAATATATATACCATTACATATTGCAATTTCTCACATTTTGCCACATATTTTCCTAAACAATATACACACCATTCCATGTTGCAATTTCTCACCTCTTTCCATATATATTCATAAACAATAATACAATCATTTATTTTGTTATTGATATTTAAAGTGTTTTTGTTAACAACTTGCTAAAAAAGAATAGGGCATTTCTGTCTATGGAGTGATATGGGGTGATCTTACAAAGTGTGTGCATGGTTGTACAATGATACTAGAAAAATGATCTATATTTTTTGCTTACAATTTTGATTTGGTCTTCGCAATAAGTTCTCGTCGAAGAATCTTCCCTGAGCTAGACTTGGGTATAGAGTCCACAAAATTTATTCTATGCAACCTTTTAAATGGTGCTACCTATACAACAATAAACATCAAATTATATTAGAGCCCCATCACGATTAATAATAAATATAGATGATATTAAATGCAATTCAAAAACATAGAGATGTGTCAATATGATCAGATAACTTGTAACATCACATAGAGAAACCACAAGCCAAAGAAGACATACAAGACATGACATCGACATCGTCAACAATATTAGTACCAAAGTGAGGGAGGGTTTTGCACTCTGGAGTCAACTCTTGGAGTGGAAAATCTTTAGGGATGGGTAATTCCTTGTAAATCATCTCTATCTCACAATTGTTATGCATGTGGGATTATTCACAACACAAACACACTATTAGAAATGAGGTACTCATGTGGAATGAAATTCCAACTTATGGATATGTTATTGTAGTAAGATAACTTGCAATATCACATAGATAACAACCACAAGCCAAAGATGACCCACAAGGCATGACATGGAAACCAATACGACCCTTATCCATGATATAACATCCAAAATATGTTAATAAGACATTTTATCATTCACATGTTATYTTTTYATTACCTGCTTGGCTACATAAGCCATGACATCTTTTTCTGTCAATGAACTTMCTGGGGTACGTACAACATATGCTATTGGAACCTCTCCAGCGTTTAGATCAGGAAGACTGCAAAAATAAAATCACCTTTGAAAATTTTATCAAATAATTTTACATTTTTCATATCATTACATGTTCTTTTGTTTCTCTATTGTGCGATTCAAAACATGTAAACATAAAGTTGTCAATATAAATAGAGAATATCACGTACGGAATAACTCCAGCATCTACAATTTGGGGATGCGTCAACAACAACCCTTCCAACTCAGCAGGGGCAACCTGGTGACAAAATAGTCAATTGTGATAGTTAACTTCACATATCTCTAGGAGCCTATTAAAGTATTCACAATAGCATTGGGTTTTCATATAAAAAGTCATACAACTAAAATTATTTGTATGAAACAAACTTGCAAATCACCTTAAACTTTGAAAATTCAAAACCATATATAAAGCTAGTTAAACTCTTCATAGATCTTTCAAAATTGAACTTGTGTTATGGTTTTAGAATTCCAAATGTGATTGAAATATAACCATGTAAGAATGTACAATATTTGCTTAATTTACATTCAACCATAATTCAAGAGATGAAGAGGTCGACTCTCTAAAGCCCATTATTGTTTAATTTTAATTTTTTTCCATGTGTTGTAAACTAGTATATTTGCTATGTTCAATGCTTGAATGTTCTCTTCTATTCTTTCCCATTTCTCCTTCTCCATCATTCTATTGCAGGAAACAAGTTATTCTCAAAATTCAACAAGCATGATGGGTATGTCAATTTGGTTTAATTATTTTGTTCCAATTTTTTATTATGATGGTGGTGTTGGGAAGCCGAAATACTAGTGATGTTGAGGAAGAACTAGAAGCATGCAACACATACCATGGAAAGGAGGAAGAAATGGAAGGGGATGATGATCATGAAACTAACAATGATTATGGACAGAAACCCAAAAAGACTTAAACACCCTGGTGGAAGTATGTGACAAAGCTTGGAGAGGGAAATGGGGTGGAACCACAAAATTTATATGCTCCCATTGTCATAAAACTTACACAGGTTCATACACCCGTGTGAGAAATCATCTATGTGGGTTATGCCATGGGATGAAGTTAAGACTATAGGAGTCCAAACCTGTGACCATGTGCTAATGAAAGATAGAAACAAATATGAGAAGGAAGAATAGGCCAGACAAAACAAATCCAACAAATAAAGGGTTGAATCTAAGACCTCGAGCTTGCGTAGAATGTTCGATGGTCAATCCCCATCCCCCATTCTAGTGGATTCCTTCCTGTGCATTCGGGGCGTAGAATAATATCAAATTTCCTTGACCAAGGTTGTAGGGATGATGTGGATGCAAAAATTTCTAGGTTTCCCTATGCATGTGGTGTACCATTCAATGTTCTTCTCTCACCCTATTGGCATGAAATGGTACAAGCCATTAATGGTGCCCCTAAAGGATACAGGAGCCCTGGGTATGATAAATCTAGAACCATGGGACATAACAGGGTAAGAGTCAAAAACCACAGTGCTACGGGAGAATTTACAAATGATTAGACCGAATATGGGGTATCCATTGTATCTGATGGTTGGACAAATGTTGAAGGCAGGCCATTGATAAATATTATTGGTGTGTCTTCTAGTGGTGCAGTCTTCCTTTCAACCCATGACTACTCAAGTCATTACAAGACTAGTATTAATATTGTAGAACCCTTAATTAAAACCATTCAAGAGATTGGGCCTTACAATGTCATTCAAGTCATCATAGATAATGCTACAAATTGTAAGGAAACAAAAGCAATCATTAATGATATGTACCTAACATATTTTAGTCAGGGTGTTGTGTCCACACATTGAACCTCTTGATGCATGATATTATTAAGATGAAGGACCATGATTATAAATGGATTGGTGCATTTTACAAGATAGGAAAGAAAAAGATAGGAAATAAAACTTTGATTTCTCCCAATATTTTTTATTTTTTCCAATTTTTTCAGGTTGCCGATATTTCAGAGTTTTCCAGTCCAAGTTTATGCTTGTCAATATTTTCCAATATTTCCAATAAGTTTCTTTCTGAACCCTCAACAATATATCCCCGAAAAGATATTTGCAAAATTGATCCATATTGAGGAAGGGTGTAGATTTCTCAATCACAAAGTTGTGCTAGCATCTTACTAGTCTTTTAGATTGCACACCTAGAACTAGTGCTCTTTCTTCTCCCCATTCCACAAAAACCCAATTACAAAAGTATAATGCCCAGAAGATACAAAAGCGTATATGTAGCCAATATCATATTATATATATATGCTCTGTTAATACAGAGTACAGATTTGACTTCTTCCATCATAAATCTGATGTGTATGGGAGGCCTCCAACAGACAGGAAAATTTTCAATTTGGGTATTTTATAGATATGATTCGAACAGGATAGATATAATGGAGCCTCATATCTCTCAGTCAGAGATCATTTCCTAAGCTTATGATTTCTTGTGCATATTAGAGTGACACTAAGAAAATTATTTACCAGATAATGCCTCCAAGATGACTATCAAGTATATTCTATGTTACATGATGGAAAAATAGTTAGAGATTTTAACTTTTTCCATTTTTCAATCTTGTGGATATGATGGATTACCTGGAACCCTTTGTATTTGATTAGTTCTTTAATACGATCCACAATAAACAATCCTCCTTCGTCATCAAAGTAGCCCATATCTCCAGTATGCAACCATCCTTCCTTATCTAGTGTCATTTTAGTTGCATTGGGGTTGTTAAAGTATCCTGCAAGTTACATAATATAACTCAGATATTTACAAATTTGATGCTTTCAGAATATCAGCACTTTCAAGTTTCAACACATTATACTGGAAAGATACAAACTCTTATCTAGGGTAATTCAGCCAAAATAACGTGCATATGATGCATTCTGAAATTACAGCCAACATGGTTATACTACAGTTTGTATATTTTATCATCACAATACACCTGGTTTTCATCAGAACAACACTGTATAAGCTGTTTTATTGTACTAGAGAATGAAAGTCTGCCATCTCAGCGAAGCATTTAACAGAAGTGATGTATCTTAACAAATCAGGAGTATTGAAATTTAACATTTATAGCTTTTGAGAAGATAAAATACCAATGGAATAAAAGTAATACTTGGGTAACATACTAAGTTGCACAGATATAGAGATGGAACGGATAGGATACAGTATCCGAAACGGATATGACTAGTTTTAAGAATTTCAGGATATGATACGGTTAGGATATGACACACATATAAATGCAAAAAAAGAAAACATGAGACAAAAATTTCAGAATACCATTCATGATTTTCAAATTTGGAAATAAAGCCAAAAAAGGAGGCCCAAGCCCTCATAGCTTAATATGTAAGCAGTTGGTGCTAAGCATTGTTTTCTCAATTTTCTTATCTTTTTCATTTTAGCTATTGAAATATTAACTGAAACCAATACGCTGCCCAAAACACCCATTGAAACAGCTGATATAGTGTTTCAAAAATTTGAAATGCCACTGAAACATTTCAGCCACATTTCACAGGCATTTTGTACAAAGATCCTATGTATACACCTCCCTCCCATGTTTTTATGGATACTGTTGAGTCATGGCCGGAGACTGTTTCAGTCAAGGCCTCAAGCATTCTTGGCCCTTTTAGGGTATTATTTGCAGATAGTGAGTATGGTTTCCCAGCCTTTTCCATCTTACAGATATCACTGTCATTATTTTCCCTAACAACAAGTGCATGGATGAGTCTCATACACTCATTAAGTGCTATCCTGGTTGCATTGGCATTGTCATGCCACCCAGAAAGTCTTCCTATTCTGGCTATAGGGTAGGTAGATAAGATTTCCTTGCTTTGTTGGGGTAGTTTTCAGCTCGTTGTTACTTTGAGTTTGTCAGCCTGTTACCCCCTCACATCTAGGGGTAACTAGAGGAGATTTTTTCTCTTATGATCCACATCACAGACATCAATTCCCCATATGACATCCATGGTTCTCCATAGACAGACGACCGATGATGCTTCCCACATGTTGCTCAGCTCAGTCTCACTTGATCAGATCCACATCACAGACATCAATTCCCCATATGACATCCATGGTTCTCCATAGACAGATGACAGATGATGCTTCCCACATGTTGCTCAGCTCAGTCTCACTTGATCACTACGGTGCTTGACATACAGGAGGTAACTTGTTTTAATACTTAATATTAAGTGTTAATGCCTTATGTACTTATCATGAAAGTAGAAATCAAGTGGTTGATTTGGATAATGGATCATGATGCTCTAAATTTGTGCCTTTTTCCTTGTTTCACCTTGGTGGTCATCATCCCCTCCTAGATAAGTGTTGTTACTCTTGGGTAGAGTTATACTACTAGAGGGCTTTAATAGGGGTAGCATGTCCATGTCCCAATCCATATATAACATTCTCCATCTTTCCCAATCTCTGTTGTCCCCGCTTTTGAGTTGGTGGTCATATGTCACACATATAGGTTCATGCTTCATAATCCCATGGAAAGAAGGAGCATGAATGCTCGAGGTTGATGCAACTCTCTCTCTGTGTATATATATATATATAGAGGAAAAGAGAAAATGCTAAAATCAAAATGCAAAGAAAATGAAAAGAAAAGAAATGATAAAAAAAAACCAAAAAAGCAAATCATGAGCAATGCCCCCTTGCTATGAGGGAATCACCCCAAGTCCTATGCAATGAATGCATATCTAAAAAGGGACTAAATGAAAGTCAAAAGCCAAAAAAGGATAAATGAATAAAGAAAAAGGCAAATAGGGGTTTGGAAAGATAGAGTGTTGAGGAAAGGGCAGCCCATTGCATAAGTGCTCCTTATGTCGATGTATTTAGCATCGGACATGTACTTCCACATAGGCTCGGTGTCTAGCATGTGGAAGTCGTCCTTATTACCTCTCAGAACCTTAGGAAATTCACTTTATGAGTTAATAATTAAAGTGAATGACCTTTTAGATTAATGTGAATTTAATTAAGTTAAATGCCTAAGTTTTTGACATTAGTAACTTAAGTGAGTTAAGTCCTAGCCATTAGATCTAAAGTGAAGGTGAGATCTAATCTTAGCCTTTGATCACTTTAGAAGATCTTGGTTTTTTTATTTAGGGTTAACTCAACATAATAAAAGGTAGCCTAAGTGAGAGGATGAGACATACAGAGTGAGGAGATCTCATTGATTGGGTGAAGAGGACAGTTCATCCAAATGTGAGTGGGCAGGACCGAGGAAGGGAGCAAAGGGGCAGCAAGGGAGATAGCAACCAGGTAGGCTTGGCTATTTGTTATGATCGTATTTTCCTCAGATGGGAAATTATCCCAAGATGGGAGCACAAGATTTTATCTAATAAAATCAACTTAGGTGTTGGTTTTCCCTTCGAGGCATTTCCAGAGGTGTTTACCCAGATATCTTGTGCAATGTGTATGGTTTCAGTTTTTATGCATCCGCTAATTAATTTCATTAAGTAACCTAGCTGTGCATTCACTTAATAAAGTGATTTTATTGGAACTAAGTGTTAAGTGATAGGTTCAGAAAATTAACACCCTCATTACAAAGGCACTCATGTGGATGAATATCTTACATAACCTCACATGACTATGCATGCCACTCATGAAGTTAATCCCCACTCCATACCATCTATCATCAGACATGCTCCTTGATGGGTTTCTTGGGAAATACTTCTCCTCCTGGCTACCAACACATGTAATAGGGGCGGATGATAATCCTCCCATACCTAAACTTGGAAAATTGTGTAAACTCTATGAGTTATTACCAAGTTTGAAGATGATACTTAATGTGATCTACCTAATGGCATTTACATTTGATATGAGTCACTTCTTATGTTGTACTGGACTTGTGTACATGCCCCCAGATTGATGGTCACGTTGGGTCACTTGAGCCCCTCATTGGATGATGTACTTTGCATGGATATGAGCCTTAGTACTCTGAAGAACATTCAGGAGGCCATTTTACATACTTGATGGATGTCATCCCACACTTTATGGAGGATGTTGGTCTTTCCTTGAGGACGTCACACTTTTGAGATGACCTAGCACCTTGTGAGAGGACGTGGCACCTTTTTGAGGGTATGTTGCATCTTTTGGAGGTGACTTTACACTTGGAGAATGAAACATTGCACCCATTGGAGGGAACGTTTCACTTTGGATCCCCTACGCATGCCTTTTCACACCTTTTTGAGCAAGTTGTCCACCTTGGGAGACCATACATGCCTTTTCACACCTTTTTGAGTGAGTTGTCCACCTTGGGAGACCACACATGCCACACGTGTGAGCTTGAGGATGCATTTATGGTGGACGTCTTAGTATTTTGAGCACTTTACTTCATCTTGGAAGCATTGTTGGGGGTCTTGTTGATCTATCCACTCTTGTATCATGGGGTTTTTATGTATATTAACCCTATCTCTAGGCTTTGTAAAGAGATAAAGGCATTATTATATTTTCTTAGGGCTTAAGTTGGGAAAATATTGATATTTTAATGAGAACGGTGCTAGATCTTTCATATAAATAGAGAAGCACTTCTCATTTGTAAATCAATGCTATAACTTGTGGAGAACATTTACTTGTCTATTTTTCTCCTTCTATATTTGCTATGGATGGATAACTAGCGCGACTTCTTGAGGAGATGTCTTGTGGATTGCTTTTCAACTTTCATGGATGCTCTTGACTAGGGTTTTATGGATGAAACGATTTCTTGAGTAAGTGGTCTCACTTAATCTTGTTGGATTTTGTTGATGGACGATTTTAAGTGTAGTTTTACTTCTCTAGTGGTGGTGGTGCACTCTCTTGGTGTATTTATTGAACAAATAACCCTTGAAAGATTACTAGTGGAGTATCTTCCCTTGAACCATCTTGAAGTTTGTAAGGCACTAGGTGGATCTTCTAGGGTTTGTAGTGGACAACCTTAGATATCACCCTAGATATTCTTACATCCTCTCAAGGGAGTCTTTAGTTGACCCCATATGCCCCCCAAAAATAGTAGGCACTAGTCTTCTCCCATCTAGTCAATCGTAAATTCTAAAATTCAAATTTTGTTTATGTTTTAGGGTAATTCTAGGGTTTTAACAGCTTATATTTAATTTTCAGCCATCAAAAACCCTAAACGTCTATGGTTTCCCCAAATATTTTTGACCTAAAAATAATTTTCTTGGAACCTTGCCCTAGCTAGTTTTTATTGAAGCCTTTTAGGGCTGGATGTCTTGCTCTTTTGGGGCTATTAAAAGCTCTTAAATTTTCAGAATTAACAAGTTACTTGAAACCCTAGTTTCACTCCTTGTTTTAGCCCTATATTTCACTTGGTTATAACATGTTTAAGGGGCTGAATTGTAATGTTGTTATAACTTGTTTTATGTCGCAATTTACTTATCTTTATTACAAGTTTTATGACAGCCTAGGTTAATTTTCAGATATGTACTGTTTTGGGAACAATTTTTACTCAGTTCACACATAATAAACCCTCTAAAACAGCCCTAGAACTGGATATCTAAAACCTGAAATTTTACCTTGATGTGTCCACCTATTTTTGACTTGTGTATCATAATAAACTGGTGGTAATTTGGGTAGCTACATAGGAGACCTTAGACTTGATTGTGCCTTGCCTCAGGAACCCTAGAGGCTACTAGGGAAGCCTTCCTTGTGTTGGATCCATCCTTCACTAAAACGAAGGAAGTTGTTGCTTAGGTGATAGTGGTAACACTTTTAATGTTCCACTCATTTTGTACTTTGTGAAGGGTTTGCACTAGGCTGCAAGATTGTGTGATAACACAACCTATAGGTCTTTGTTTCATTTAGTTTTAGTGCGTTTTATCGAAATAAAAGCATGAGTTGTTACAGAATAGAGAAGATGAAGGAAGAGTCATTTTGTAAGATGCACCATTGGACTCCATGGCCCAATGGACAAGGCATAATTTTGACCAGTAAGGCAAGGTTGGTCTTCATAATAGAGATGTTGAGGTTCTCATTTACCTCACAAGGAGTTAATGTCCCTAGGTGGATGTAGCTCAAAGCTGCACCCTTGTTTTCATACACGAATTCCAACAAATTCCAAAGTATTGCTAGTAAGCCAGAAGATTAAAGCGTTATTGTTTTATTCTTAAAATCCAAGCAAAGTCCCCTAGGGAAAAATCTTTCCATGTAAATGTGTTGGTGCATGGCCCCTTTAAGTCTTTGTACAAGTTTGGGGGTCGACAAATGTTAAGGTTGCAAAGAACCCATCGTCCACCCTCATCTTTATGATGTAGAGTTATTTATTGGGAAATTTATGGGGTCACAAAGAGTCCATCCTCCATGCCCTAAGTTGGGAAATTTACAGGGTCACATAGAGCCCATCCTCTGTTGGGTATGTGTTATATTCTTTGCATGTGTGTGTGTGGGCGCATCAGATTCGACAACTGCGTCTGACGATCCCTCTAGTAGTACTCTTTGTGTCGTGTGCGTCGGGCACTTCCTAGGGGGGGTCAGGTATGCCCCCCTGGTTACGCTCAACGTTCGGAGCAGCGCCTCGAAA
>ML828643.1:48292-66467 GCA_009831015.1 Picea engelmannii | reverse complement strand
TGTTTTGGGCATAAGGTTGTGGGAAGCTCCTAAATCCATGAGGCAATTATGCATCACCTTATCATGTATGTTCGGGGATGTGTAGAAGGGAGGGGATGAATCATCTCTGTATTCTACCATGGGACCTAGGATGACTGCTGGCTTTTCATCTTGAAGATTTACTGAGTTTGTGGAGGGCTGGGGGGACTCAGATTGTAGCAGTTTGGAGAGGGACCTTTTGAAATATTCATTTTAAACTAGTTCTAAGAGGGGTATGGGAATTCTAATCTTTTGAATTTAATGCTCAAAACTAAAGGAGGAAAGAGGCTTAGGATATTCCCTTACCTCAGAGATAGGTTCTTTGGCTGTTGGCAAAGTATTCTGAGTTTTATTTTCTTTAGTAGTGATTGTTTCAGGTTTAGTAGGTTTTTCCGCTATGAGGGGTTGATCATTGCTATCAAAATTCCCTTCTTTCTTCTTTGACCTGAGATGATATCTGTTAGGACTGTTGTTGGCTTTTTCCCCTTTACTCCGCTCATTGATTTGAATTTTCATAAGGGATCCTTCATATGCAGATTGAGTCAAATGGGGAAAAGGGGAAGTGTCTTCAATATAGTGAATTTCAAGGTCGAGCTCATCTATCTTTTCTCCTTTCTCATGAGCAATTAGGCTATTTTGGAGAGGGGTTTGAATCCTCTGATCATATCTGTCTTTGCTCCTTTGTTCCCTTGGAAAATCCTATGGCACATTATTGTTGGGCCTCCTAAAGCCTCTGTTATCAGTATTTTTGGGATTTCTATACATGGGCTTCCCTTCTAAGTCCTACCTTTCCATTCTAGCCGAAAGTGACTTTAGCACTTTAGTTACCTCATCCGTCTGAAGGGGAAGGGGGGAGGAATTGGATGGGGAGGCTTCAGGTCTCTTCCTGGATATGTCTCTATCAATCTTATTCCTGAGTCGATCAACAACCAATATGTTAGATTCTACTTCCACGGTTGCATCCTGCATGTGAGCCAGAGTAGTTTCTCTCCTTTCCCTCAACAGGAGGCAGAAATCAGGATCAAAATCACTAGCATAAGTGATTTTAGTAGAGGCTTCTGAGGGATTTATTTCAATGGGGATCTTATTGTACACTTTATTGAATCTCTTGGAAAAATCAGAGACAGACTCTCCTTCCCTTCTCTTCAAAGATCCGAACTCTGTCATGTAATACATGAAGTCTTTTTTGTCTCCCCACTGCCTCAAACATGCATTATCCAAAGCCTCAATCCCATCGATAGATCCAGGAGGCAGAGCCCTAAACCACTTTCTAGCCTCGCCTTCAAGGCTATGGACGAAAATCCTCATCCATATGTCTACATGCATGATAACATGATCATCTATAAAACTGTAAAAGGCTTCAAGGTGTTCTTCTGCAGCTATGTCCCCTTCACCTGTAAACTTGGGCATCTGCTTAAGGTAGCCATATGCTGGAAGGGCATTAAGAGGCTGAGGTAAGAAAAGGGGAGCATACCTAACAACTATTATAGCCTCCATTTTGGTCATGGGGGGATTTTCTCCTGCCATAGGAATATTAGGTGGAGGAGAACTCGGAGGAGAAGAAGCTCAAACATGGGTACTAGAAATGAGATTCCAGGTGGAAGGGGGAACAATGGGGGATTTAGAGAGAAGGCTAAGGGGCTTGAGTCAGCAAATACTTCTCTCTGTGCAGTAGTAGCAACAGTAATAAGAGGAGGAGTGGTAAAGCTAGGGGTGGGGAAATCTTCTGTGGTCCAAGATCTACGCCAAGGTACAACTTCAGGGGAGAGGGGAGTGACAAGGATTTCTCCCTCCAATCCCAGACCCGGAGGGGAAAACTCAGTAGGAACACTTCTGAAATTCAGGAAATGGGAAACTTCAGAAAAAGGTCTGCTAGGAAGCTGAGAAGAAGAAAATGGAATTTCTACAGAAGGATATGGAAAATTACCTAGTTCAGTTGTGGAAGTTTCTCCTTTAGAGGCCTTTCCTTTTCTGATAATCACCTCCGGATCAGCTTCAGGTGTAGCTAGAGGCGGTTATGGATGGGACCGCATGTGTCTACCTCTAGAAGCCACAACTAAAACAATAGGTTTTCCACAGTGGAGTTGTCACAATGGAGTCGCCAGGTGCATAGTAGCAATCTCGTAGGGCTCTAATGCCTGATGCACCTTCAGAACTAGAGGCTCGATGTCGTTCAATCCTAGGTAAAATTTTCAACTTCGTCCCTGGCAACGGTGTCAGAAGTCACTCCTGGATTGTAGCAAGAGTAATATTAAGGCCCATCCGTTTATGTCACTATTTGTTGATAGAGGGTGATGAATAGAAGTAAACTTGAAACAATATCATTCTAACTCAGAAACTAGGCCAAGGATGCACAAGCAAATGAGGTCTTGGTTCAACTTCATACAGTAAGTTGTAATAAGGGTGAGTAGGAGGAAGACTTCTGTGAGGAAATGAAAAGGGTTGTTGTAGGCATCGAGCTTCCAATAGCCTGTAGAATAAAACTTTGAACACAAGAACTTATTATATTCAAAAGCAAAAACACTAAAAGAACACAACAGTGTTATAATAAATCCTTTATCATAACACAGTCACAACAATTCATGTGAATCAATCAATCATGAACCCTTTCAGTATGAGATCGAAACAAGATGAAAAAGAGAGCTGCCTTACATTAAACAAGGAAATTTCATATATAGATACATAGCCAAGAAAACCAGTGCTTCATTAAAACATTAAATTCGGGAGCTCTGCTCTACCATCCATCCTTACAAAATATCAAAACTGAGTCTATATACTCAGAGAAATTCACCTCCTTGGCCCCAGGAGGGTAGATAAGATACCTCATTTAAGGATTTACATGTGCATGATCTTCCTTCAGACTGTACATGTAGCTTCTTGTATGACACTGCTTCAAATGACATGGCTTTTGCAGGGAAACTATCCATTGGAGTACCATGAGCTAACTGCTTCTGACCCTTCCCACGCCTTCCATTTATGGGTTGAGATGACGTCTCAACCACTTGCTCAATTTTCATTAACTACTTCTTCCATGGAGGGTGGCCGAGATTGAATATGTAAAGAGTGACCACATGTCGGCTTTCCAAAGCTGGGAGGCCATCCTTCATTCCTTCAGGTTTCATTCTCAACGTAACCAAAGGGCCATGCAACTATCTTCAAGGATGCTTCAACATTTTCCTTTCAGGGATTTCATCATGTTGTTTCTACGATCCCCGATACCCTGTGTTGAAAAATTTCCCTATCCAAACCAACGACTTGATCTTCCCTTAACATCGATGGCCAAGATTTCTTCCTTATCCAACTCTTAGCTGTCTGTGGTCTGAACAGGTGCCTATATTTTCCCTTTGGCCCTACTTTCTATATGATAGTGGGTTGTGACCTTGCGCTAAAACCAAAGGTACTCCATGGATTTTGGGTATCGGCGATGGGAGGGAGTGAACTCCTCACCGTTGATAGTCCTAGTAGCCAAAATGCCGAAACGGCTCCTGGGGGATTTTACATTTCACGTTTCGAGGTTTCAAAATGCAATGGAGAAGCGACCCCTTGTCTTTCAAAGTCTCGGTAGCCGAAATGCCAGAATGGCTCCTGGGGGATTTTACATTTCACGTTTCGGGGTTTCGAAATGCAATGGAGAAGTGACCCCTTGTCTTTCAAAGTCCCAGTAGCTGAAATGCCAAAATGAATCCTAGGGGATTTTAAATTTCACATTTCGGAGTTTTTAAATGTAGTGGAGAAGTTCCCCCTTGTCTTTCAAAGTCCCAGTAGCCGGAATGCCGAAACGACTCCTGGGGGATTTTACATTTCGCATTTCGGGGTTTCAAAATGCAATGGAGAAATGACCCCTTGTCTTTCAAAGTCCCAGTAGTCGAAATGCCAAAACGACTAATCATTTTGTGAATTTGGCCATAAGAGATGAACACATGTGAAAAACCTTGTGCAACTCCATAGCTCAATCTTACCCGATGACCGTCAATCTACTCCATCTATGGATCCTCGCCATTGAAAACAAATTGCTCGCTCTCTTGATTTTAAGCCCGAAATGGACTTCTTTTGTGTGCTACGCTTGGCGCTCATGACTGTGGCCTTTGAATAAAATGCATTTGATGGTTTTTTCAATCCCATTTCTACGCATTTACACCAAGGGCCTGGAATTAGAGAGAAACACCCCCTTGCTAGAATTGGCGCTAACACTGTGTATCCATCTATAATTGATTGCCAAACTTGAAATCCCTGTGCCTATATATATGTCTTAATCCTTATGCTCCAAAAATCATACTTTTGTCCATCAAACTGTGGTATTCCATTTTTATATGAGTTGGTACTCTCCATTATCTACCTTTTAGTGGTTAAATAGATTTATGAAGGAACCTGCTCTGATACTAATTTTTGGATTATTGAGAGGGGGGGTGAATCAATAATAACGTAATTATAATCCTTTTTCTTCAAATGTTATATCAATGTAGAATTATTATCCAATAATGAGCAGTAAGAAATAAACAATCACACACATACATAGTACACCAAACTTTTATGTCGAAACCCAAATCGGGAGAAAACCACAGAATCATTTTTCTTATATGTCTTGAAGAATTACATTCATTGAAAGAACCAACTTCCTTTATTTTCCATATACAACTAGAAGGAGGATCTAACCCCCTAGTTTCTCAGGCTATAACCTGAGGGAAGCTCCAACTCCCCAATTATCTTGCTACAACTAGAAGGAGACTATAGCCCCCTATATTCTTCGGCTACAACCGAAAGGTGGCTACAACCATCTGTCCTTGTCCTGTCCTGCCACCCTGAAGTAGAAGTAGAATGATGGAAACACTTTCACACTGTCACTGTGAGATATACCACTATAAACCTGTACCAATAAATCTAAACCATGTATCAACCAAGCATCAACCTGTACCTCAACCTGTAATCAACCTATACCATAAACAATTGCATCAACCATGCACCAACCTGTACCAAACAACCTGTACCATAAACAAGTGCATCCAACCATGTACCAAGTATGTACCAATCATGTGTCAAATACTCATCAACTATGACTCATCAATATGTACCAACATCATCAACTATACACGTCATGTATGTGCCAACTCATCAACTAGTTGTCTCAACCATGTACTCAACATGTACCTCAAACAAAATCCCTCATAAATTTCATCATCCAAATATGATTTGTAGCTCTGTAATAGACCTGGTGTATATGATCACATTCTTTCAAACCTTCCTTAACTTTAACAACAAGAGACTAGAATTTTCATCAAAGTTTTCTTTAGTCTCACATGCCTAGTTTTGGATTAGTTAACAACCCTAACTTGAAGTAATCATAAATTTGAACATGTAATGTATAAAGATATGAAACTGATACACAATTTTCTTCAGTGTTTTTTATGCAATTCATCTAGGTGTCACTACTTGGAACCTCGCAGAAAAGAAGTTATAGAAAAAATGGCATACCTAGTTGAATTCTGGCTTATTCTAGAGAGTGACCTTGTAGAGTGTTCCCCACACAAAATATTCATTTAATTGATCTGAAACTATTACAAAGAATACTACAGACTGTACCCTAACCAACACATTTTTTCTCACTATATTTGGATCTATTATGAATAAGTTATGATATTTTTACCCGAAACACCTGTTGTTTACAACTTTCAGGACTAGTCACAAACCCTATTTTCCACGGAGTGTAACTCCAAAAATACAATGACGCACAAGTTGAATTTTTTACCAAAGATACTTGGGTATTTTTTCTCAGTGGAATAGAAATTTCATGGTATGAATCATTATAGAAAAAAATTTATAGCGAAAATGGTGAGATTACATGTAAATAACATACCTTAGAAAGCACCATCAAAAGAATTTATCATTCCTTGCATTTTGGCCTTCTTTTCTTCACTTTCCCTCAGAAATTCGATTTAGATATCCTTGGTTACCTCAGACACCTATAGATACTCAATATGCTCAAGTGTGATTAAAATCAAAGAGCCTTGCCTCTTATTTATACTCTCCAAGTAGCTTCCTTAAAAACATCTTCTAGGTCACTTGGCCCACTTTCCTTATTTTAGGGTTAACCCACTTCTAATTTCTCCATTAAATTTATTATTGAAATAATTTATTTTGTATTCAATTTGAATTATAATACACTCATCACTTCACTTTATTATTTACCTTTTAAAAATCTCTTAAACCACTTTGACTACTTTGACCTTTTGGGGCTTCTAGATGACATATGAGAGTCCTCCAACTTCGTAAAGCCATAACTCTCAAACTGTGTGGAGTTATGTGACATTACACATACCACCAGAAATGGAATGACATGTACTATCCATATAGAATATTATTACCTTCAAATATAGAAAAAATTATACCGTTATTCATCAAACAAACTTGGGTCCATTACCCAAACCTGGGTTCTCAAACTTCACATGGTCATAACTCTCTAATTGTGAGGATTTATGTGATGTTATACATACCACCAAAAATGGCATGAAAAGCACTATCCATATAGGATAGTTTCCCTGACAAATTCACTATCCTGCATCTCATTATTCTGCAATTAAGCATGGGTTTTCTTACTCTGCAAAGCGTCTTCCCATGAGAGCTTTCACCATAAGGGGACCACTTTGGAGTTCATCCATATTTACTTCTTATCAACCATGAAAAAACAATAATGAGTCATATTTACATCAATCAATATTGGGTCCATTACCCAAACCTTTGTGCTATAGGGTTTTCTTCAAGGCTTGACATCAATGACAACCAACCTTAATCAACACTTTGTGGTAGAGCTTTATGAACGCTTTGACACTGACACCAACCATTTAGGCCATTTGACAAAGTTGAAACAATATGGCACAGTGGAAGACGTTATAGATTCTTTTGAGTGACTGAATTTTCTTACAGAGGGCATGTCTGATGCCTTTTTTCGAGAATGTTTTATCAGTGGCCTCAAGGATGAGATTTGGGCCCATGTCCTCATGTCTCGGCCTCAGAGTTGGGTGGAGGATACTAAAAGAGCTAAAGAGGAAAAATAGGTTGGCTTTTCTCAAAACCGGAAACCCTCATTTATTCCTTGCACTAAACCAATAAATCCCACTCCTCCTTCCGCTCCACTAAAAATCCAAAAATTGACAAGGGCTAAAATGGCTGAACGCCAACTCAAAGGCCTTTGCTATAATTGTGATGACAAATATTTTTTGGGCCACAAGTGTAAGGAACAAAATATTTTTATGGCCATCTCAGAGGATGTTTTAGAAGAGGATGTTGAAACTCCCCTTGTTTCTGAGTCGCCTGAACCCATTGACATAAACCTTCCCTCAGACCCTCCCAAAGTAGAACTAGTCATTTCCCTAAATTCTCTCACTGGATTTTTTGCTCCCCAAACCCTCAAGCTAATTGGTTACATCAAGCATAGGAAGGTCATCATTCTTGTTGATAGTGTAAGCACCCATAATTTTATTAATCTTTGCATTTCCCAAGAAACTCATTTCTATATCCATGCAATCAATAATTTCCAATGGCGGTTCCATGAAATGTGGAGGGCGTCATGAAAATGTGCATCTCCAAATTGGTGACTACCACCTGAAATCTCATATGTTTGCTATGGACATGGGCAGTACTGGATAAGGACTTTGGGTCCCATTCTCATGGATTTTAAGGAACTAACCATGCAATTCAATCAGGAGGGACAAAATTATAAGTTCCAAGTGATCACCGTTGGTTCACTTGAGATCATTAGTTCACATCGCATGGAAAAGCTTCTCAAAAAAGGTCATTTTGGTGTTATTTCCCAACTCCATTCCATACAAGCAACTGAGACACCATATGTGCCGCAAGACTTCCAATCCATCCTCTATAAACATCAAGTGGTCTTTTCCACTCCTTAGGGACTCCCTCCTTCCTGTGGTGTTCATGATCATTCCATTCCCCTTGTACTAGGAATCCTTCCTCCCAATATCCATCCCTATCGTCACTCCTTTTCCCAAAAAAACGAAATTGAGAAAATGGTTCAAGAATTTCTTAACACATGTGTTATTCGCCCTAGTATGAGACCCTACTCTTCTCCTGTGGTCATGGTATTGAAGAAAGAAGGATATTGGTTCATGTGTCCTGACTTTCGCGCCCTCAACAAACTCACCATTAAAGACAAAATTCTCTTTCATGTCATTGATGACCTCTTGGATGAATTTAGTGGCACCCAGTTCTTTACTAAACTTGATCTTCGTTCTGGCTACCACCAAATCCATTTGAAAGAGACAAACATTCCTAGACTGCCTTTAGAACTCATGAGGGCCACTATGAGTTTTTGGTCATGCCCTTTGGCTTATGTAATGCCCCCTCCACCTTCCAAAGCCTCATGAATCGTGTCTTTCTTCCTTTTCTTTGTCATTTTGTCTTAGTTTTATTTGATGATATCCTCATCTATAGAAAAACCTGGACATACCATCTTGCTCATGTGGATCGAGTTCTCCATCTACTCTCTCGGCACCAACTTTTCCTCAAATAATCTAAATGTGTTTTTAGCACCTCAGAAGTTGAGTACTTGGGTCATCTTGCTGGCAAGGATGAAATCAGGGTGAATCATAAAAATATTGAAGCTATGCAAGACTGGCCTCACCCAAAGACTCTCAAAAGATTGCATGGATTTATGGGCTTAATAGGTTATTATTGCAAGTTTGTTAAGAATTATGGAAAGATTGTGACACCTCTCACTGTACTCCTTAAAAATAATTCTTTCACTTGGATTCCAGCAGCTGCTCAGGATTTTCAAACCCTGAAGATGGCCATGTGCACCACTCTAG
This sequence comes from Picea engelmannii, assembly GCA_009831015.1. Lineage (NCBI taxonomy): Eukaryota > Viridiplantae > Streptophyta > Pinopsida > Pinales > Pinaceae > Picea > Picea engelmannii. Next base: position 57,633 of record ML828643.1, on the reverse strand, counting down.
TCCCGACCCTTCTTGATTTCACAAGGACCTTTTTCCTGGAATGTGATTCTTCAGGGAAAGGTATTGGCATTGTATTTATGTAAGAGGGTCAACCTTTGGCCTTTACTAGCAAACAATTGTCTGGAAGAAATTTGGGAAAATAAATATATGAAAAGGAAATGTTGGCTATTCTGCATGTCGTTGATTTGTAGCACCCTTATCTATTGGGGAAACGCTTCCAAATTAATATAGATCATCAAATCCTCAAGTATTTTCTGGAACAACGCATTTCCTCCGAGAGCAAAAAAAATGGGTGACTAAGCTCTTTGGATATGATTATAAGATCATTCACAAGAAAGGCAAAGACAATGTGGTTGCGGATGCACTTTCCCAAAAATATGAAGATGAAGGCTTCCTTTTTTCTGTCTCCTTCATTGTACCAGATTGGCTCCAAGATGTTCGCCAGGAATGGCTACATGATCCCAAAAGTTCGCATCTAATACAATAATTGCAGTCCAATTCTCTAGTTCCCCTAGGGTACTCTTGGCTCCATGATGAGCATTGATACAAAGGTCATTTGTATTTAAGTAAACAATCAAAACTTAAATCCAAGGTACTTTCTGAGCTTCATGCTACACTCATAACTGGGCACTTCGGGTTTACCAAAACCTATGACATGGTCAAACGTTCCTTTTTCTGGGAGGGTATTAAACAAGACATTCGTAATTTTGTGCCAGAATGTGATCTGTGTCAACGAAACAAGGGAGAAACATTCAAATCTCCTGACACACTACAACTGCTTCTGATTCCACCTACTATTTGGAGGGATATCTATATGGATTTTATTAATGGCTTACCTAAATCGACCAATAAATCAGTCATCATGGTAGTAGTTGATCGCCTTTCCAAGTATGCTCATTTATGTGCTCTTCAACACCCATTTACAACATCCACTATGGCTCAATGTTTCATGGATGAGGTTTTCAAGCTTCATGGCATGCTGCATTATATTGTTTTTGATCACGACCTAACTTTCACCAGCAATTTTTGGCAAGAACTGTTCAAGATACAAGGCACCCAATTTAATCTTAGCACAACTTATCATCCCCAGATGGATAGTCAAAATGAATTTGTCAACAAGTTTTTGGAAACATATTTGAGGTGTTTTGCATCAAAAAAGAAAAATCAGTGGGCTCAATGGTTACCCCTAGATGAATGGTGGTACAACACTTCATACCATACAACTACCTGCATGACTCCTTTTGAAGTGGTATATGGACAAAATCCACCTTCAGTTCTCTCATATTTACCAGGTGTCTCGAAGGTCCAGGTGGTTGGCCAAACACTTACAGTTCAAGAGACTATTCTCCATACCCTCAAAGAGAATTTGGTCATGGCCTAGAATCGCATGAAGAAACAATAAGATCAAGGTCACTCTGAACGCCAATTTGCATAAGGGGATCAGGTGTTTCTTAGACTGCAACCTTACAAGCAAAATTCCCTCAAGGCCGATGATTGTTAGAAGCTGGTGCCAAAATTTTATGGTCCTTATACCATTCTCAAGGGTGTGGGATAGGTGGCCTATCAATTAGCTTTTCCCAGTCATTCTAAGTGACATCCTGTTTTTCATGTTTCATGCTTAAAGAAGGTGATTGGAATTAAGTGCCAAACTCAAACCAACCTTCCCAAGTTGGATGAAGAAGGCTCCATTTGGATACAACCACAAACATTTTTGGACTAGCATGAGCATCGCCTGCATCAATGAACCATCAAGGAAGTGTTAGTCTAGTGGAAAGATACAACTCCAACAAATGCCACTTGGGAACCGGCTACCATTCTGTAGAAATTTCCACATCTCAAGCCTTGAGAACAAGGTTGCTTTTAAGGGGGAGGACATGTTAGGGACCTAAACCCTCATGTAGATAGAACAATATATTCCAATGTGATAAAGGTCAATATTAACAAGGCCTTGAAATAAATTAGAATAGGTCGAATGTAAGAAGACCTAATAGAATCTTCCGCTTCTAGAAGAATGTTCCTCTAGATGGTTCTCTTGATAGACATATTTAGTATAAATAGGAGTCGAGGGTATGAGAACCTTAGCTTGGATATTATTGTAATAGAGCTCTTCTCGACTGGAGGTTTCCCCCGCGAAGAGGCAATTGAACATTGCTCTCAGTAATCAAAGTGTTATTTCTGGTGTTATTCTAGTTTCATATCGGTCTTATTGTGGTGTTGTTATGGTTATATTTTTGTTCATCTGCCATTTCTAACATTTTATTTCTGTTCTGCATACTTTTTATATCTGGAATATTACATAGGATTTTAGCAGAGGCCCATGAGGGAATAGATGGAGTACATTACACAGGAAAAACTACCGCACATAAGGTATTGTGCACAAGACTATGGTGGCTTACCATTAAGAGAGATGCAAAGTACTACTGCCATAAATGTGATGTATGTCAGAGGGTTGGAAAACCTAACAGACAGGATGAGATGACCCTAATACCACAATCAACCTTGCAAGCATTCAAAAAATGGGAAATATATTTTTCGGGACCAATGAACCCACCAACGAAGAGGCTGCGAGAAAGGTATATCATTACTGTGACAGAGTACTTAACGAGATGGGCAGAAGCAACACCAGTAAAAGATTGCATCGTAGAGACAACAACACACTTCTTATTTGAGAAAGTGATCACTAGATTTGGATGCCCAAGGATTTTGATGAGTGACCAAGGCACTCACTTCATCAATAGTACTATCAAGGATATGGTTGAGGAGTTCAAAGTCTATCATCAAAAGAGTACACCATATCACCCTCAAGAAAATGGAACAATGGAACCCTTGAATAAGATCCCTAGAGAATGCACTGACAAAAATATGCAGTGTTAATAGGGATGATTGGGACTTGAAGATACCAACAGTATTATGGGCATACATGACTACATGCAAAACGTTGACAGGGAATACATCATTCAGGTTGGTGTATGGACAAGAAGCAGTACTGCCATTAGAATTTTTGATACCTAGTCTATGCGTAACAACAATCACCAACATGAAAAAATGAGGCATAGTACAAGAAAGGCTAAGCCAACTAATGGTGATGGAAGAAGATATGATTCTAGCAAGATTTCACCAAGAAGTATAGAAAGCAAGGGAAAAATCTTGACATGACAGACATATTAAAAGGAAGAGTTTCAAGGAAGGAGACCTAGTCTTGGTGTATGACAGTAAATTTATTCAGCACCCAGGAAAATTCATAATGCATTGGTTGGGACCATATTAAGTAAATATTGTCACAGATGGGAGAGTTGTACAATTGAAAGATCTTGGAGGTACAAAGATAATAAGAATGATGAATGGGATTTGACTAAAACAGTATAGGGACAATCAACTTCATAGTACTTAGGAGGTTACCACGTAGTAAAGAGATAGGTATATAGTGTACCATAGTAGATGCGAAAAATAAAAAAACAATAAAATAAAATAAAATGGTGGTTACAGTGGAAAGGTGCCAATTGGCAGGAATTATGGGAAAAAAGGCGGAAATTTGAAAAATGGAGGATACGATAAAGGTGCCAACTGGAAGTAATTATGAAATTCAATGCAAAAGTACGAAGAAAATTCCATTACATTAATAAACAATTGGGGAATATTCTCCAAGAATCTTCGTCACTTGCATATACAAAGGGAAACATGGGAAACAAAAGAACGATTGTGAATTTGTGGAATTACAGAGAGAGAGAGCACGTAGAGGCGAAGTGCAGTAACACATGCGAACTAGTGAAGAGTTAGTTATCCAAAACCAACCACTAGCCACAATGGCACCACCGAATATGGGTGCACTAAGCCAAGTAGGGAGGAAAACACAGAGTAACAGGGCACCATGAGAAGCAGCAAAGCCCGAACAGGAAACTAGATAACCTGAGGAATTCATTGACGTCGATGCAATTCTATCATTGGTTCACACTCCCATAGAGCCTACATTGGTGGTGGAGAAAATACAAGAGCCAACCACATCAGCCATGGAATTTGACCTGGTCAACAGCGTGCAGGGACATCCCATGCACAACATAAGAAGCCCACCAGATACTGCAACAACCAAAGGGGTCTCACAAGTAAATCTCCATAATACTATTTAGACAAAGGAGATAATACGTAAAAACATTAGAGTAGAAACCATGCATCAACAAGAGGGTCTGGTAGAGGATATCACGGGTCAGCCAGACTCTAAGATAGATATGGGACATATGGAGGCGGGGCCCTCAAGACAATAAGAAAAGGCGAAGGGAAAACAACCTATGGAATGATCTCCATGCAAGAAGCAGAACACGACCATTATTCTACCACGCATTCCTGAAGGAGTGAAAACCATGCCAACACTGCTAGGTTGCGTGGAGAAACTGCGGTACTCAGACCACAATGTGACCGATGAGGGAAAAATATCTGAATTTGCACATCAGTTCTATTTGGACAACATAGGGATAGGATCCCTTGGAGACTTCGTCCTACAACCAAAGCCATGGGAAGCTGGCCTAGAAAACACTAGGATCCTCAACCTGCTAGAGATTCCCCACTTTGGAAGGGGAAAGAGGTGAAAACATTCATCAAGCAGTTGATAGTGGTTATCCATTAAGGATTCATATAGATGGAACAACCCATTTCCATAGACGTGGAGATAATAAAAAAAATCACAGGACTGTCATCAATGGGTGAGAACTTTGCACAATACCTAGATGAAAAGACCAAGGAGAAGGCGTTGGACGAAGAAATGAAAAGAACATATGGCCTAGAGAGGGGGCCACGTGGTATAACCATCAAGATAATTAGTGACGTTGCGACACAGATGGCCACTAAATTCATGGCCTGCAAAATGTTGTGAAATTTTCACAAGGAGGAAGTCCTTGCCAGGGTTATCGCAACTGCAACTCAATGTGAGAATGACACATCACTCAGTTGGGCCCCTTATCTTCTCAACCTGTTCATGGAGGACTCTAAAGATACACATGACCTCGGAACAAAGTTCCACTACTCATGGATACTCATGCTAATTGCACTAATGGGGTGGAGGGAGCCCCCATATTCATACTTCTGTAGAAAGATAGGTCGATGCCGCATAGAACGATACACTTCATTGGGGATCACTTCCAACCCCAAGCACAAAAGCACAAACATGGGTACCTTTTCCAGGTACTTTACAAAAATTCAGGAGAGCATAGCCAACATGTGGAGAATAACACCAGAGTTCATTGCATAGTTCAAGGATGTCGCCAACTTCAAGGTGACCAGGCACAACATGTCGATCAAAGATCATAGGGATCCAAGAAAGGAGTGGCTTTAATTGAGATACTGTGTCACAAAGGAAGATGTAGAAATTGCCATGAGAGACTGGCTCGACGAGTGGAATATCCTAGTCTTACATTAGGAAGTCCCTAAAGGAACAGAGGTGGACATAGAAAAAACCATGAAACCTATTGGAGACAAAGATTCACCCAGGAATCCGAACCCAACGCAGTAGCTGACACAACAAAAGAAGGGGGGAACAAGAAAGAAGGACGTTCATGAATCAAATAAGGATGCACAGGTGGGGACGAAGGAAACCGCTACACAACAAAAGGAACAATGAGCGGGGGCTATAGAAACACATGGAACCCCCTCAACATCTACTCCACAGGAAGGAGGGCCACCTAAGAGGCCAATTTTACAGATAAGAGGATTGTGTAAGAAGGAAAAGGTGCATAAAGAGCCACCCAAGTACATGACAACAGAGGATGATGCTGACCTCATAGCTGAGAAGGTGCAAGACCGCGTTGCAGAGGACTTTAAAGAAGAAAAACATCAAAGGGGGTAGATACAAGACAACCTGGATGGAATAAGTTAGGTCCTCGATCAAATCAAGACTATGTAGAGGTATGAAAGGGGAACAATATCCATTCCTGAGGGAGAAATAACATCAACAATAAGCACTATCCCACAAACAAAGCACATAGTTCACAGAACTGCGCAGACAACTCCAATATTTCGGGTAACCAGTGACATGTTGCAAATGGATGAAGCCGCAATACAGATGCCACTAAAAGATATAGCATAGGTAGACATGTAATTTCTAAAAAACCAACAAAGGCGCTTTACAGACTCCAAGTCAACGTCGCGTAGGAGGTGAAATCACACGCGAGAACAGATGCAATAGAATTGTAGGAAGTTAGAACGAACAAAGACAAATTGGAACTCATGGTAGAATAAATAAATTTCAAGACCAAGGAAGAAAAAGAGTGCACATATAAAATTGAACAAGGGGTGAAAATATTCTACAACCACCTTCCGGACAGTGTGCAGGCCGAGAGCCCAACTATGGAGGAAAAAATAAATCAGATTTCCGAAACTATTGACCAATACAAGAAACTGATTAAGGAATTGAAGGAAAAGATGTCTCTGATGACTCCATCATAGGTTAGGGAGAAGAGGAAAGTAGAATTTGCAGTCCAACTGGCAGAGTTGGAGAAACACGTTAATGTGGTAGAAAAACTATTTGACAGAACAACGCAGCTGTGGACAGTGTTGGAGGAAGATGAGAAGGTCCAGTGGTGGGACCAGGAAGAAGAGAGGATAAATGCCAAAACATCGAACCTCAAGAAGAGGAAAAATATGATGGAAATCACTGAGCGGTTGAAAGGAATGCAAGAGATGAAGAGATTGCAAGCTGAACTAAAGATGGCGCAGGCGCACAAACATGAGAGACAGGGACAGATGGAACCCCTCCAAGAGAAAGCAATAAAGTTGATCACGCAACTGGAGGCAGAGAAGAAGAATATGGTGCAAACACATGTGGAGTGCACATCCATGGTTCAAGGGGAAGTCATAGAGCATAACTTGGAAGTGCTTGCAGAAGATATCGTGCAGGTCCAAACACGAGGAAGGGGACTCTCAGACAAGTTCCACAGTTTAGTAGAGGCTGTCAAGGGAGTGCACAGTTCCTAGGTGGCTTGGGACGAGCCACGCATTAGCGTTGGGGGCATGTTGGGCAAAATCCTATTTTGGCATAAAGAGTAATATTGGAAAATAAAGCATAAATGGCGGGAAAAGAAACATGTACAAGGTAAACGCACATGCAGAGGAGGAAAGCATGCAAGGAATGCATACAAGAATACCTAACCATGCTAGGGTTAGGGTTTTGGTAAGAGAATGTAATGGCTCATAAGCCAAAAACATGTATAAGTAGGTACCTAGGGAGTCTATGAAGGGGGTTCAGATTTGGTTGGATGCTAGCGTGTTCAAACATTGTAGGTAGTTTTTGTTGCTTAATGTGAATGTAATTCCAATCTAATTTTTAAAATTTTTGAGATGGGGAGAGGGATTAAGGTAGATCTTGAGGGTTATGTCACAGGTTGAGGAGCTTGGTGCGATCTAGTCCACCTCATTGTAAGATCTCAACATTTTTTGATGGAGAGTTGTAATGCGTGAGGCGTTGTAGTGTTGGAACCAAAATAATAAAAGAGCATCATAGCCAAATATTTGTGGACGTATCCCAGGGGGGGTGAACCACGGTGGACCCTCCGTCATGTGACTTAATGTTATGTGTCTTCTTTTATTTTGATGATTAGATGTTAGATAAATGAATGAAGGAATTAGTTAGATCTGATATTTTACATGCATGAGTAAGAATGACAGTGTAATAAATCTATATGTATGAACTAGTGAATGATTAAAGGTCACATAGGTTAATCATATATCCCCACTCATTCCCAGGATGCAAGCATCTGAGCATTGCATCCACCCATAAGACTATCTTGGGTGAGACTGCATAGTGCATCTTGTGCGCTGCGTTGCCTTCTGGTTTACTAGGGGGGCGATAGTTTTAGAGGTATTTTGTTGGAAGATTGTTCAAATATGAACTTGGGTCAACTTATGACATTATAGTAAGACCAGAGTAGATAAAGTAATAACCAACATGTAGATAAATTATATTTATGACTAGTTTGTAAAGGATAAGAAAATAAAATAATACTAGTACTCTTTAACTCTATCTCATTGGAGGAGATAAAGAGAATTTATTAATTTTATAACTGAAAAAGGAATATTCTGATTTGACTAATAAGTAAATATTATTCACTATGTCAGAATTGAAGAGTTTAACTTTCTGTACCCAATATTTCTTCGCTGTCAGTAGGCTTATTCAGTACTCCCACAAAGTTACCTTAATATCATATAATCATTTACTCGCTGCCAACATGCATGTTCAATACTCAAATGGGTTAACATGTACTTCCCACATCCTCATTTTATTTATTTGAAGTTAAAATTTCATCTTTAGTTCATGACTTATTGATTTCATTTGAGCAATGATGAGAATAGAGGAGGGGTGATATAGATAGTTATTTATTTATTTATGATCATGGAATGAGAACTAAATTGTTCTTCTTATGATATGTTGTTTCCCAATAAATTATTTTATTTTAAGGGACATAATATTATCCCAAAGAGACTTTGTTGAAGAGTATTTTCCTTGTTTTTAATTCTTTATAAAGATAAACTAGACATAAAATTTATCCTTTGATTTTTAAAGAAATTTTATCATTTCAAACAATCTAAATTAGATTCTCTTTGTACTAAAAAATTTCAAAGACAACTGATTAACAAATGTATCCAATTGTTATGTCAGATCAACAACCAAAAATATAATAAAAAACAAAATGAAGGAAAGAAAATGGAAAAATTCAAAAATATAGATACAAAAATATTTACAGCTATTTTACAAGGATTGAAGTATCTTTTAGGAAAAATATTTTTTGAGGATTAACCCATTTACAAGAAAATACTCTTCTATTCCTTCAAGAGTTTGCAAAATAAAAGTAGATGGAACAATTTTCTGAGAAACCTGAAAAGGACCTAACCACAACTTTGAAACTTCAAATGTTTACCTTTTTCTTCACGGGCTTTGTCCCATTTCAAAACTAGGTCACCAACTTCAAAATATTTTTTATCAATAGCTCTATTATCAAACCACTTTTTAATGATCATCTGATGGTTAGCAAAATTATTCTTAGCTTTATCCCTCACTTCCTTTAGTTTGAAGATATGGTTGGTGCGATATTGAATACTAGAGCAAGGTTGTTCGTCAATGGACTATACTAAAGCCAAGGATGGTATAGAAATATTTGGTGGAAGAATAAACTATTTCCCATAAACTAAAAAGTAAGGGAAGTACCCAGTGATGCCTTATAAGTGATTTGTTCTTCCCACAATGCATAGATCAAGGCCTTGTGCCAATTTTTGTGGTTATCACTGATAGTTTTCTTAATAATTTTTAAAATATTTTTGTTTGTTGATTTAACTAAACCATCACCCCGAGGATAATAATT
>ML828642.1:31464-42769 GCA_009831015.1 Picea engelmannii | reverse complement strand
TCTTCAGCATTACATCAGAGTGATATCCCTTGTTCAAAAGGGGAGATATTATTTAGAGGAATATCAAAGGCATTCAGACAGGGGGAGCAGCCCCAAGGAGAGTTCAAGCAAGGGGAGCAACCCCAAGATGAGAATGGCCCTTTGCCATTGATGTCAAAGGGGGAGAGTTAATCACATTGATGCGATTTATGTTTATTGATGGGGAGAGATAGTCACATTGACTATTGATGTAGAGCATGAATTATCTACATGTTGACATCAATAATTGGTAATTGGTGTTGAGATCAATGTTGGTATTTCCATCAATGCCAAAGGGGGATATTGTTGGATCATGTTGTCATTGATGCCAATGGTTTGATTGATTGATTTCATTGATTGATGTCAAGTGATTGATTGATTTCAAAGGATTGATTGATTGATGATTGATGTAATATAATATGTATTATCCTTGATGAGAATGTGTTAGCGTCAGAAGTCACTCCCGGATTTCTTTCAGGAGAAGAGCCCAACGCCCATTAGTTTTATGTCACGATTTGTTTAATGGGGTAATCAAATGTATAAAGACTTGAGAAAATAAAATCTTAACTCAGGAAACCGGTCCTGGTATGTATGCAACAAGGGAGGTCTTGATCCAAATTCTGTCAGTGAATGGATTAAAGAGTGGTAGAGGGAAGACTTGTGAGAAAGGCGAGCAAGACTACCTCGGGCAACAGGCCTTTGGAGGCTTGAGGACGAAAAAATATGAAGCCAAGATCCTCTTGGTCCATAGTTTCAAGGATTTGAGGAGTGACTTGACTGGATCCTCCAATTCCAAGTTGTTGAGCGCTAAGAAAATCACAGGAACTGATTAGAAACAATGCAACTATTACAGTGACCCAACCTACGCCATCCTATAACAGCTACAACTTGACTGGATCCTCCAATTCTAAGTTGTTCTAACACAATATATAGAGATATGGAAAGGAAACTCACATCCATAAATTAAGAAATCTCAAATGCATTTTACATAAACCAGAGCGACCAGCGCTTTATCAAAACTTTACAATCGGGAGCCTTGCTCAACCATCGATCCTTTTCAAAATACAAAGACTGAGTCTATATACTCAGGAAAATTCACCTCACAGAGGCGTGTCCAGTCACCCAAAGCTTGGTGTCCCTTTAGTCAAACTCGTACTGATATCATTCTTTAAGCGCCATCTTAACTGCGCATGGCTCCTGCAAGGAGGGTAGCTGAGCCATTAAGTGCTGGGCTAGCATGCACAGAATTCTCTGTCTAGTCGAGGACTTCAGCATGGCTTCTTTGAAAAAATTGATACATAGGACTTCTTTGAGCAGACCTCTTGCCAAACCCTCCATTCCCACACTTAATGAATGAAAGGAGGTTTCAACCACCCACTCTTGCCGCCATTTACTCCAGGCGAGAAACAATATGGAGATCGGATCCGATGGCGCCTAGAGATCATGATGATCCCCACTATAAATGAACTCGGCGCCTTTGGCCTTTTTCACACAGCTCCTTTCTCTCCCTAGGTGTCCATGGGTTGTGACCATGTGCTTATTCCTAAGGCACTTTCGGCGTTCGCGAATGAGAAGTAGCTAATCTCTGCATTTAGACATCGTGATGAGAGAAACACCGATATGGCTTAGTCTGGTGCCACGCATCCTTCTGAGATCTGGTGGTCCTAAAACTCACTCAGCAATACTGTGGGCCCGGGTCCGAGACTCTCCCGGCACCTCGCGCATCGGAGTATAATGAACCTGCTCTTTGCACCTTGGAGTCGCAATGGGCGAAATGCTGAGATGGCTCAGTTTTCTACCAGGTGTCCCCTTTGGATGGACGGATGAAAATGTTTCATGATACCGCGGGCCCCACTTTCGGTGCTATCAGGGTTCGGGGTTTCGAGATGTAAAACAACATGAAACTCTCGCCCCTCGAACTCCCGAATGTCGAAACGCCGACGCGATTGGATCTCGTGCCACGCATTCTCTGGATGGACGACTTCTATTCTCTCTTGCACATAATATGGGCACGATCTATTGTGTTAACTTCGACGCAACTTCCCTATTTGCGATTTCCCACCAACCGTTGATCTGCTCATATGGATGGATCCGGACCGTTGACACTATAATCCTGCCTGCTCGCTTGATTTTAAGTCCGAAAAGGACTTTTCTCTGCACTGCACTTGGGCGCTCCTCCTGCAACCTGCAGACCTAGATGTCCTGATGCCAAAGACAAGTAATGTTGCTAACATTAGTCTCCATGGGGGATAGAGTCATCCCTATGATTCTCTAAGGACTCATTTTGCAGTTCCAGTGCCTTGTTGTTGGGCCACGGAGTCATTTACTAAGCCGAAAAATACAAATACAAATAAGCAAAGAGTCAAAAGGACAATATTTACAAATGAAGGAGCCACTGAAGGCTCAGACAAAACATTTTTTAAGAAAATGCCCATTTACTGGGCTGTTGAAAACTTCTTCACCCTCCAAATCTTGCAATCTGTAAGTGTTGTTTGAGAAAACTTCAGAGATTTTGAAGGGGCCGATCCACAGGGCTTCGAATTTTCCGTGCTTTCCCTTGTCTTGCTTAGGAGCATCCCACTTCAGTACTAGGTCTCCTATCCGAAATTCTTCTGACTTGGCCTTCTTATCAAAAACCTGCTTGATCCTTTGCTAATGATCCTGAATTTTGATTATTACCTGCTCTCTGGCTTGCTGGACTTCTACCAATTGACGACTCCTTCTAATCATTTCATTGGGTTCTTCATGATAATCCTGGAAGAATTTCACTATAGGAATAGCCAGCTGAGAGGGGAGGACAACTTCTGCCCCGTAAACTAACTGGAAAGGGGAGATGCCTATATATCTCTTCATAGTCACTCGATCAGCCCATAGAGCGAATTTCATCTTTGAATCCAAAGCTTTTTTGTCGTCCTCCAATAGTGTTTTGATGATCCTTATGAGACTTTTGTTGGAGGATCCTGCTAAACCATTTCCCTGGGGATAGTACGGAGTGGAGTGAATCAACTTGATTCCAAATTGCTCACAGAACTTGACCAACGGTTCGGCCTTGAATGAGGTGGCATTATCTATAACAATATTTCTTGGGAAACTGAACCTTGTGATGAGGCTCTCCAGGAATCCAATAATTACCTTGTGAGAAGCACTCATGGTGGGAATAGCTTCAACCCACTTGGTAAAGAAGTCTGTGGTAGTCAAGATCCATCTATGCTGCCCACTGGAAGCAGGGTGGATTTCTCCAATAAAATCTAGGCCCCATTGCTGGAAAGGTCCCGAAATAACTACAGGTTGCAAAGGTAGAGACTTGAGTTGTTGTTTTCCTGCAAATTTTTGACATTGGATACAAGCTATAACTCCTCTGTGGACATCAGCGAACAAGGTGGGCCAGTAGTACCCAGCTCTGAGAATTTTGTGGGTTGTGGCCTTCCAAAAATTGTGCCCTCCACATAGGCCGCTGTGAAATTCAGCCATGATCTTGTCGGCCTCTCGTGGATCCATGCATTTCAAAAGAACTCCCAGGGGGTCTTTCCAGTATAAAATTTGATCGATAAGGCAGTACCTAATTGCCTTGAGCTTCATATCTCTTGCTTTGTTTCTTTGCAGGCCATATGGAGGTCGCAACTCTTGTAGAAAGTATATGACATCCTTATACCAAGGACATCAAGATAATGGGGGCTCCCTTTGAGGGCCTCTTTCAGATGGTCGACCCTGCTGAAATCCTGAGCATTCATTGATGAAATTTATCCCCAAAGCCTGGAAATTGGATTCAGCCAATAGCTTGGCTAAACCCTGACCTTTGATCAGTTTGGTAGGCCTTATTTCCTGGTCGAATTCCAGAATCCTGGCTATCCACTTACTCCTTCTCCCGTCTATGTCAGGCTGTATAAGAATGTCTTTAATAGCAGCTGAAGGGACATAAGCGATGATTTTTGACTGCAGGACATAGACTCTAAATTCCTTGAGAGCCTTTACCAAGGCATAGGCCTGCTTCTCCATATTTTCATACCTGACCTCGGCATCCCTCAATGCTCTACTAAAATAGGCAATAGGCTGCTCAAGTCCATCCTTGTTTGTCTGCAATAAAACAACAACCACCGTGTTAGGAGAGGCAAAGGAGAAGATAAGGAAATCCTTTGAGTATTCGGGACTAATAAGAACCGGGGCTTCAGTCAGGGCCTTCTTTATTTGCTCAAAGGAATGTCGTGATTCATAATTCCACCTCACTTCATTTCCTTTCCTTAGCATGGCTGTTATGAGTTTTACCTCCTTAGCAAAGTTAGGCACAAACCTCCTCAGAAAATTGATTTTACCTAGGAAGGATTGGACCTCCTTCTTGGACCTCGGGATTGGTAAGGCCTGTATTGCTTCAACCCTGCTAGGGTCAATCCTAACTCCTTCCACTGATACTATGTGGCCCAGTAATTTTCCCTCCTGCATGGTGAACATAGATTTCTTGGGGTTTAATGAAATTCCAAAACTCCTGCATTTTAGGAAAACCTTCTTGAGATGACGACAGTGTTCTTTATCAGACTTTGAAAACACCATGATGTCGTCCAGATAGACAACCAAAAATTTATCTTTTTCCCCAACGAAAGCTATGTCCATGGCATGCTGGAACGTTGCCCCTACATTCATTAATCCAAATGGCATCTTGGAATACATAAATGTGCCCCATGGAGTACTGAATGTTGTTTTTTCCCTGTTCTCAGGAAAAATAGAGACTTGATTGTAGCCAGAGAAACCATCAATCATGGACATCCTGATGTTACCCTCTACAACATATGTTCCATATTTGGTAAGGGGTAGTTATCCTTTCGTGAACTCCTGTTCAAGTTTCTGAAGTCTACACAGAGTCGGATCTCTCCATTCTTTTTCCTTACTGGCACCAGGTTGGCCACCCACTCTGAATATCTCAGTGGTACAATGATATAAGCTTGAAGCATCTTCTTCACTTCCCTCTCCATAATAGGCAGCAACATAGGATTGATCTGTCTCAGCTTCTGCCTAAGTGGTTTTGCCTCTTCTTTTAATGGGATTTTATGCTCAATGACAGAAGTGTCATATGTTTTGAGGTCTTTGTAGGTCCAGGCAAATACGTCAGTGAATTCCCTCAAAAGTCCAGTGTATTCAGACTTCTGATCCTCTGTCAGGATTCTTGACAATTTGACAAACTTGGTCTCACTCTCGGTGCCAATGTTGCACTGAATAGTATCAGTGTTGTCCTCTGTGGTCTCCCCTTTTAATGACACATTGTTTCTATCGAAAATCCTTTCCAAAGGAACCAGTCCTCTTGGAATATGATTGTTGGGTAGTTGCACAATGTTACGCACTGCAATCTTATTCAGAAAATTACCCCCATCAAGCTCTTCTTCAGAGACAGAGTCTTGGTCGATATGCATCTCTGAAAATTATTCGACAGTCTCCAAGAATTTCTTGACCTCAAGATCATCCTCGAAAACCTTCCAATGTTTGACGTTGTCAGGTATGGAGGGCCTGCATTTTACTTCCACATCATATCTGAATTTGGGCGGCAAGGGCACTTTGAAATTACTTGCTGATGTAGCCAAGGAATCTTCCATTGTGTTCTCCTCTCTTGGGATGAAAGAAATGTTAAATGCTGAGAAGAAACTATCAATTAGGTCCCATACCTCATTCCTGTAACTTCTGAGATGAGGGTGCTTATCTTGATAAGCGTTTCTGATCTGTTGGACCACCAACTCTGCATCACCAAACACTGCTACCTCCTGAATTCCCATTTCCCTCACAGATCTTAACCCCAAGATGAGAGCTTCATACTCTTCCACATTGTTGGTAGCTTCAAATTCTAGCTTGTATGACAAAGATATGGTTTTCTGAGTAGGTGACACAAAAATCACCCCAGCTCCAGCACCTTCCCTGGAGGAGGCTCCATCAAAGAACATTTTCCAGACTGGGGTGATGGAGGGAGGAAATTTAGGGGAAATGGTGGGATGCTTTCTAAGTTTAAGAGCAGGTTCGGGAGAATTGTTGAGTTGTAGCACACTGGAGCCTAAATCAGTGTCTAAGGTGAAAATGGGATGGTTGGTAGGATTGGCTTCATCACTAATTATATAGGCCAGTTGGGCTTCTCTGTATAGTCTTCTATGCTCTCCTCCAAACACTGGGATAGTAACATATGTGAGGTCCATATGCAAGGTTCCCCCCAGTATTTTTATCCAAGATCTTGACAAAAACATACTAAACTTGGGGGGGACATCGGCCACTACAATATCCATGACCACACTTTTCATGGGCAGCTAAAACAAGGTCACGACCAGGTCTTTGATAACTCCTAGACACTGAACCTTTCTGGAGTCAAAGGAATAGAGGTCATGATAGGCTCAGGTGACTTCTAGCCCTAACTCTTCCATGATAGTTTTGGGCATGAGGTTGTGAGAAGCCCCCGAATCCATCAAACAGTTGTGCAGTATCTTGTCATGTATGTTCAAGGAAGTGTAGAAGGGAGGGGATGAGTCATTCCTATCTTCTACCATAGGACCTAGAATAATTGCAGGCTTTTCATCTTGCAAATTGATGGAGTCTATGGGAAGGAATGAAGCCTCGGACTACAAAATCTTAGAGAAGCATTTCTTGAACCCTTCATGTTTAATCAATTCGGTTAGGGGCACAGGGATTATGATTTTTTGAATTTCATGCTCGAAATTAAAAGAAGATGAGAGCTTTGGGATTTCTCTTATTTCGGGAACATGACTCTGAACCACGAGAGAGGGGGATTGGTTTTGCTTAACTTTGTGACTGTCTGCTACTCCATCAGCAAGCTTCTCTATTCTAGTGGACTACTCAGGAGCATCAGGTGCTACTATATTTTTCTTAGACCTCAGATCATATCTGCCTTGGTTTCCACTAGCCTTGTCTCCCTTGATCAGTTCATTTAGCTGACTGTCCATGAGAGAATCCTCGTATGCTGATTGAGTGAGATGAGGAAAAGGAGGAGTGTCCCCAAAGAAATGGATTTCATGATCGGGCTCATCTGTTTCCCCTTCTTCTCCCTCGGCCACAAAATTGTTTTGAAAAGGAGCCCGAATTTTCTGGTCTTCACTGTCTCTTCCCCTTTCTCTTTGCACATTCGGGGGAGTAAAATTGTTTGGCCTCCTGAAACCTCCTTTGTTTTCTGCATTCTGAGGGCCCTTGTATGATTTCCTCCCCTCGACCTTCATTCTCTCCATCTTTGCAGATAGAGGCTTCACCATCTTGGTCAGTTCATCCACTTGAGGGTGGGGCACCGATGATCTAGAAGTTGAGGTTTTCGACCTTCCCTTTCTTCTGTCTGCGTCGGCCTTGTTCCTCAGTCTGTCAGCTGCTAACACATTGGATTCCACCTCTATGGCTGCATCTTTCATTTGAGCTAAGGAGGTGGATCTTCTTTCTCTCAATAGTAGACAAAAATCGGGGCCAAACGCACTAGCATAAGAAATCTTGGTCGACGCTTCTGAAGGCTTTATTTCGGTAGGAATTTTATTATACATGTTATTAAATATTTTGGAGAAGTCAGAGATAGACTCTCCTTCCATTTTCTTCAAAGACCTGAAATCTATCATGTAATACATGAAATCTTTTCTATCACCCACTGCCTCAGGAAAGCACCATCCAGGGCCTCGATCCCAGTAATAGTTCCAGGGGCCAGTCCTCTAAACCACTTCCTCACCTCACCATCCAAGCTCTAGATGAAGAATCTCATCCAGACATCTTCATTTTCAATGTTCAGGTTGTCTGCATAACTGTAGAAAGCAGCTAGATGCTCTTCAATAGTTACATCCCCTTCTCTGGTGAACTTGGGCATGTATTTCAAGTAATCTCCAGCAGGGAGAGGATTCATAGGATGAGGTAGGATTAAGGGGGCATATCTGGTAGCGACTATGTCATCCATTCTATTTAGAGGGGGATTAGCACCAGCCATAGGGATATTAGGTGGAGGAGAGCCTGGGGGAGAAGGGGTTCACGAAGGGGCTACTGGGAATAAGTCTCGAAGTGGAGTGGGAAACAAGAGAGGATTTAAGGAGAAGGCTAACGACCTCAAGTCAACAGGTGTTCCACTTCGTGTAGGAGTGGGGAAATCTTCTGTAGTCTTGGGTATATGCCAAGGTGCATCTTCAGAGGAGAGGGCAGTGACAAGGATTTCTCCCTCTAATCCCAGACCAAGAGGGGAAAACTCAGTAGGAACACTCCCAAATTTCAGGAAATGGGAAACCTCTGAAGGAGGCCTATTAAGAAACTGAGGAGGAGAAAATGGAGTTCTTACAGAAGGAGATGGTGGATTACCTGGTTCGATGATGGAAGCTTCTTCTTCAGAGGCATTTCCTTTTCTGAGAACCACCTCTGGATCTATTTTAGGTGTAGCTAGAGGTAGCTGTGGATGAGACCGTGTGTGTCTGCCTCTGAAAGCAACAATTAATAGAGCAGGTTCTCCCCAATAGAGTCGTCACAATGGAGTTTCCAGGTGCACAGTAGTAATCTTCAAAGGCTCTGATACCCGATGCACCTTTGAAATCAGAGGTTCAATGTCGTTCAATCCCGGGGAAAATTTTCAACTTCGTCCCCGACAACGGTGCCAGAAATGTTAGCGTCAGAAGTCACTCCCGGATTGATTTCAGGAACAGAGCCCGATGCCCATCAGTTTTATGTCACGATTTGTTTAATGGGGTGATCAAGTGGATAAAGACTCGAGAAAATAAAATCTTAACTCAGGAAACCGGGCCTGGTATGTTTGCAGTAAGGGAGGTCTTGATCCAACTTCTGTCAGTGAATGGATTAAAGAGTGGTAGAGGGAAGACTTGTGAGAAAGGTGAGAAAGACTACCTCAGGCGATAGGCCTTTGGAGTCTTGAGGATGAAAACTCTGAAGCCAAGATCCTCTTGGTCCAGAGTTTCAAGGAGCTGAGGAGTGACTTGACTGGATCCTCCAATTCTAAGTCGTTCAGTGCTAAGAAAATCATAGGAACTGATTAGAAACAATGCAACTGTTACAATGACCCAACCTATGCCATCCTAGAACATCTAAAACTTGACTGGATCCTCCAATTCCAAGCTATTCTAAAACAATATACAGAGAGATGGAAAGGAAACTGACATCCATAAAGTAAGAAATATCAAATGCTTTTTACAAAAACTAGAGAGACCAACGCTTCATCAAAACTTTACAAAAGGGAGCCTTGCTCAACCATCGATCCTTTTCAAAATATAAAGACTGAGTCTATATACTCAGGAAAATTCACCTCACAAAGGCGTGTCCAGTCACCCAAATCTTGGTGTCCCTTCAATCAAACTCGTACCGATATCATTCTTTAAGCGCCATCTTAACTGTGCATGGCTTCTGCAAGGAGGGTAGCTGAGCCATTAAGTGTTGGGCTAGCGTGCGTAGACTTCTCTATCTAGTCAAGGAATTTGGCATGGATTCTTTGAAAAAATCGATACACAGGACTTCTTCAAGTAGACCTCTTCCCAGACCCTCCATTCCCACACTTAATGAATGAAAGGAGGTTTCAACCACCCGCTCTTGTCGTCATTTACTCCAAGCGAGAAAAAATATGGAGATTGGATCTGATGGTGCCTGGAGATCGCGATGATCCCCTCTGTAAATGAAATCAGCGCCTTTGGCCTTTTTTACACAGCTCCTTTCTCTCCCCAGGTGTCCACGGGTTGTGACCATGTGCTTATTCCTAAGGCGCTTTCAACGTTCATGAATGAGAAGTAGCTAATCCCTGCATTTAGACATCACGATGAGCGAAACACCGAGATGACTCAGTCTGATGCCACGCATCCTTCTGAGATATGGTGGTCCTGAAACTCACTCGACGATACTGTGGGCTCGGGTCCGAGACTCTCCCAGCACCTCGCGCATCGGAGTATAACGAAGTTGCTTGCCAGGTGTCCCCTTTGGATGAACGACTGAAAATGTTTTGTGATACCGCGGGCCCCACTTTCGGCATTATCGGGGTTTGGGGTTTCAAGATGTAAAACAACATGAAACTCTCGCCCCTCGAACTCCCAAATGCCGAAACGCCGACACGATTGGATCTCGCGCCACGCGTCCTCTGGATGGACGACTTCTATTCTCTCCTGCACATAATATGGGCACAATCTATTGTGTTAACTTCGACGCAACTTCCCTATTCACGATTTCCCGCCAAATGTTGATCTTCTCATATGGATGGATCTGGACCGTTGACACTATAATCTTGCCCGCTCGCTTGATTTTAAGTCCGAAAAAGACTTTTCTGTACGCTGCACTTGGGCGCTCCTCCTGCAACCTACAGACCTGGATGTCCTGATGCCAAAGACAAGTAATGTTGCTAACAGAATGCATAGATGAAGATGGATCAATGAGTTTTCATTGATATGATGAAGATGGATCAATGAGTTGTCATTGATACATGATAAAGATGGATCGATGTGGTTTCTTTGGTATATGATGCATTGTTGGAAAAATGTATAGATGACTCATTATTGTCTTATCATGATTGATAAGGTGCACAAATGGATGAACTCCAAAGTGGTCCCCTTATGGTGAAAGCCCTCGTGGGAAGACACTTTGTGGATTGAGTTACCCTAGAAGAATGGTTGGAGGACCCATTCTCTCATTATTCTCTTATCATGATTGATAAGGTGCACAAATGGATGAACTCCAAAGTGATCCCCTTATGGTGAAATCCCTCATGGGAAGATGCTTTGTGGATTGAGTTATCCTAGAAGAATGGTTGGAGGACCCATACTTGTATGTGGAATAATGAGATGAAGGAAATTGAATTTGTTAGGGAAAATATCCTATATGTATAGTTCTTCTCATTCCATTTCTAGTGGTATGTATAACGTCACATAACTCCTCACGGTTAGAGAGTTATGGCCATGAGAAGTTGGAGACCCCAGGTTTGGGTAATGGACCCAAGTTTGTTTGATGGGTAACGGTATGAGTTATGATACATTTTCAGAAAATACTATTCTATATGGATATTACATGGCATTCCATTTATATTGGTATGTGGAACGTCACATAAACCCTCACGGTTTGAGTGTTATGGCCTTACGAAGTTGGAGGACCCTCACATGTCATCTAGAAGCCCCAAAAGATTAAAGTAGTCAAAGTGGTTTAAAGGTTTTTAAAAGGTAAATAATAAAGTGAAGTGATGAGTGTACTATAATTCAAAGTGAATACAAAATAAATTCTTTAAATAATAAATTTAATGGATAAATTAGAAGTGGGTTAACCCTAAAATAAGGAAAGTGGGGCCAAGTGACCTAGAAGATGTTTTTAA
>ML828642.1:0-17424 GCA_009831015.1 Picea engelmannii | reverse complement strand
AGTGGGACCACTAAGTCGATCAAAAGAGGAGTAGTGTGAGGAGAAACCACAGATGCCTCAGAATTCGAAGGGCCCTTGGGTGAGCCCCACGCTTCTGGTATCCTAGAAGTAACTAGACATAGGTGAGTAAAATGATTTCTTCCGCAAGTCCTGCAAAGTAACTTAGGATTATGTCTGAGACGTCTTGGTGTCTCAATGTCTCCAACAGCATTAACAAATGTTGGTGACATACTCTCAGCACGATAGGTAGAGGTGGGAGAGTCATCTCCTACATGGCATACAGAGGTTGGAGAAGAAGCATTGCTAGGACTTGTGGTGATAAGAGTGGTGCCCCCATCTTGACTAGCAGCGGTCGGGTGTGAACTCTCAATAGGACTTGTAGAAGTAGTTGACCCATCACCAACATAACTAATAGATGTTGGCGATGGAGAACCAGTATGACTAACAATGACTATGCTAGTGGCAGGCTATGGCATTTGATGCCAAGGCCCAGGGAAATATTGACTTTGAAACATCGGAGTCTAGGATGGGTCCTGGTTTACCCCCTGTCCCTGTCTGAGAATGTAGTGTCCTCCATTTAATTGATTTAGATAGGTTTGAACGGGCATCATCACTGAAGTCTGTGAAGAGACGAAAGTATGATAGGGAATGTTCGAGTGATGATATATGTTTCCCCCTTGTGAAGGGGTTCTATGAAGAGGATATCCCGAACCGTAAAACTGATTATCCTCATGAAAGACACTCGAAGATATATGGGTACTCGTCATGGAAAAAAATTTCAGAGGAATTGACATGGCGGGCAGAGAATACATGGATGGAGTGTAATAAGTAGAATAAGAACCCATCTGAGTATTGGATCTTGAAAGAGCATAACTTAGATTAGATTTGTAAGAGGGGAGGTTCCAACCTCCCATCATGAAAGCGGGTTGAGGGACATGAATCATATCAAATGAGGATGTAGGCATCGAGGCCATGGTGCCCCTAGGTCCAATTCTAGGATTCATATACATGGACCAGGGAGAGGATTGCACGGGTGAAGGCATATCACTAGAAAAATGACTAGAGGCCCAAGGTGCAGACTAAGTATCATAGTTCTGCATACCATTATAAGAAACAAGAGGATTTACCCCCATAAAATGAGTAGGCATCATGGGGTAGGTAGAGGTAAATGAAGTATCCGAAGGGACTCCATTATCCATGATAAAAAAGAACTCAGTAGAAACTCCTAAGGTCAACTAGTAAGAAAAGAGCACACCAAAATTCAAACGACCAATATGCATGCAAACAGGCTAAAGTGGCTGAGTGGCCTCCCTCCCTAAAGAAGGTATGTCTCGTCCAAGAGGGACCTGAGTCTTCCTGCTAAAGATGGGAGGTAACAAAATCAGTTATAGGGGCCCTCGTGGGCTTAATAACTAGTCAGTCAAACCCCCCGGAGAGGTAATCCTCCATAAAGGTTGTGTGTTGTCCAACCCCTATCTGACCCAGGGTACCTGCAAAATAACCCCTACAAGTAACCTATGAGATACCTAATTCAAGCAACTAATAAAACACTGTATAACCGATGCACATGTGAACAGTTGTAAGTCTAGATCATCATATGGGAAGGGTAGTAAAGCCCAAAACCTTGAAAGTACCACCTCTCATGGAGGTATGAGCACTAGCAAGATCCCCAAATACGAATAAATCCATAGAAATATCTATGACTCTAGGTGAGTATCCAGGGGATATCCCTTCAACCAACTTCGTGCGACCTCATGATTAACTCTGGTGTGAGCGGAGCCTCCTGATCTTACCAATTATACAATGGATTTCTCCACTCCTTGAATCATACACATATTTTGATTTAATTGTCTTGGAGAAGTTTACTCACAAAATCCTATTCCAAGGCACTAAATCCTAGACTAGTTTGTGCACCCTAGTAAATAAAATCGTTACTAATAAAATTTTAAATTATAGCATTGATTTTATGTCTGTGATTACTCAAAAAGGTATATGGTAATGAAACCCATGGTGTTATGACTCTACAAGAAAGTAAATATGAATATAATGCAAAGTCCTAACTTTAACTTTTGATGAATGATATGCTCCTAAAAAATGATGCAATTTCCAAATTAAAGTCTACGATTCAGAAGTAAAGATGCAATCTTTCACTGTATGTACTAAACTAATGATAAAAATTCGAAAGACAAAAAATGCCAAGCAATGCAAAATGCCTATTTTTTTTTGTATTTTCAATATATTAAAACTGAGAATGCATGGACTGAAAATTAACTTGATATATAAACCTATTGTGTATAAAATAAAGACAACTCAAGCAGGATATCAAGCAGCAAAGCACCCAGCCCAATGAACAAGGACAATAAAAATGAAAAGATGAAGAGAAAAACTTTGCCCAAAAATTCAACAAAAAGAGGGTTTCATGTCATCCCATAGACAATCAACAGGCACTACAGAGACCTAAGAAGGATCAACAATCATAAAATCCCACCCAACAAACACCAAACCAACCAAAACAACAAGGAAAAAAGGTGTACGTGACTGTTTTGGAAAACAGTCTGTATATACGCAACTTGCAGTGAGACAACACGCATGTGTAGGCGACTGTCAGGAAAAACGACATGTATATGCTTTGAAACAAGGTCATGGAAGGGAAAAAAGGATGAAAACACAGACCTAGAGTGAACAGGCGTTGTTAAGCAGTGACACGGAAATAACCACAATGGAAACGAGAGAAATCTAAGGAGAAAAGTACTTCAAACCCTATGAAAGAAGATTCTTCCCCAGTGGAGTTGCCAATTCTGTTACAAGGAAAATCTCTCTATGGCTAGGGTGAACCACAATAGACAAGAGTGACTGTATAAATCGACTTAATTCCAACATATGCTATATAAATTAATGTGCAAAGGAGGTAAGAAAGAGGCCTACCTCGCCCAAATGTTTGATGATTTCCACTGTTGAGCACTTCGACCCAAAACTTTATACCTACAACAAGTTCTCAACAAACAAGCAAAGAAAACATATAGTGATAATATAATAGGTTAGCTCATTAAATAGAATAATCCATTAATATTCAAAACAAACATGCCCATGGATCGTAATACATATATTTGCAAGATATCAATTGGATGGGAAAGGAGTATTTCTATTAATAAATGATCAAGATAAGTGAAACATTATAGAATTTCCTATCGGCACAGTTTGGAACCGAGAAACCGAGTTCCTTCCAACTGGGCCTCCACTACTTCAATCCTCCACAAAATGCCAGCTCATATAAGGGAGAAAAAGAGGTTATCCATCAATAAGGGAAGAGCTTGGGAGCTGAACACTGTGTTCAGACTTAAAGGACAAATGAATGCAAACTCAATAATGAAGTAATAATTTCTCCATAGTAACTTTTCTCTCAAAGTTGATTTCTCTCTCCTTTTCCATAGCTAGGAATTGGCTTCTTTATAGCCTTCAAAATGCAATTGAAGGGATGAATCAGAACGTTTCCAGTATATGGAAGGCCAAGGATCATAGATCTTCTATCGTGAAATGGAAACCTGACATTTATTTTTGATTTTCTGGCACAAATCTCGATGTACATAGGCTGTACTGGAGAATCCAACGTATATGCATGCTGTATAACTTTCCAGGTCCGTACAAGTGGAAAAATATTTATTTTTGTCTTTGGATTCATTAATAAAGGAAAGTAATTTTGCATAGGGAAATGGAGTAAGGCCCTCTCTTCAAGATTGCATAGGGTGAGGAAAATCTTGTTCTAAAATCGGTGGCCATGCTTTGAGTAATCTTGTATTCTGAGCATAGGTATGCCTGCCTCAGAAATGGAACATATTTATATACTAACTGATAATTGTTTGTAGTTTCTGCCATGTTCTCCTAATCCAACACCCTTGCATTGAATAATTTGTAAAGTTTTTCTACCACAAATTTCTCTTCCAACCTCATACTTTATGGGGCATCTGTTACACACGAAAATTTCACACTTGAGTTTCGTACCCTAAGTGTCGTAAGTGTCACAAAGTGACGTATGCACCTTGTTAAGTGTCGCATGCACTGTCACAAGTGTCGTATGCACATTACCTAGTGTCACATTCATTTTTATAAGTTTCACAACTCCTTGACTCCATGAAAGACATTTTCCATGACCCCTAAGTCATATTGGAGGAAGACGCCCATCATTTCAAGGCCAAAAACACACCTTTTTTTTATAAAATCGACCATTGTTTCTGAATTTATGAAGGGTGGCGCCCCCTAGACATGTTTGGGGAGTTCCACTTCATGGAATGACACCCCCCTTTCCATGTTATGGGAGCGCCACTTTAGAGGATGGCACCTTGTGTTCAAATCTGGGGGAGCACCAATTTTGTCAGAGGGAATCAAGGGATCTCCCACCTTTTCCTAAGGGTCAAATCTCTTGGAATGAGGTTGGTTGTGTTCGACCCCTATGCTATGTCTTCATATTTTTATCATATACCAATATTAAGGATCCATATCCTCAGCCATATCCTTTATTTTTACATGGTGGTTGTGCCTCTCAAGCCTATATATTAAAGGTATTTCCAAGGTGAAGGGGGGAACAATTGAGGTATCAAACCTTTGATTCTGGATGAAGCATCAACATTTTGATGTCAAGATTCATGAAAGGGATGGACGTGGAGAGATTGGAGAAGTGACTGCATTTTCAATCATGCTTTGTAAGCGCCTTGTTTGGATTTCCAATTAGTATCAACTTGGCCTATTCCCTTTAAGTTCATGTGTTATACACTTGCTTGTTTATTGTTGTTTCAGTCTTCATAGATATATTTTCTTTCTATAATCATCTAGAGCAAGAGGAAGAGTTCCTTTTCTAGTCTTTTTAGGATTTTAGTTGCATTGAAGAGCTTGGAGATCAAGACTAGGGATTGGAGCAACGAGGACAGACATCGCAACAAGGTAAACCACATTATTCTTCTCTCTTTCTCAATTGATTGAGTTATATCTATAGGGAAAGTAGTAACCACTTATTCAATTATTTATTTGGACCAAAGATAGGAGTCTTGGTCCAAAGGGAATCTTAGCCTGTCTGCATGGTAAGATTTCTCACAACAGTGTCCTCATAGGATCTTGGAGGACAAGACACTAGGGGAGACATTCAATGGTGTGAAGCTAGAGGTGAGTCATTTCTACGTCTTTGGTTGTCTAATGTATATGGATGTACTGGTAGAGAAGAGGACTAATTAGTTGGAGCCCTCTAGCATAAAGTGTTTTTTTGTGGGTTACAATGAGACTTTAAAGGATTAAAAGGTATATATTCAATAGAAGAGAAAGGTAGTATTAATTAGAGATGTAAAGATTTAATAAGACTTTGCATCTAGGAAGTATCATGAGCCTACTCCAATGGCAAAGGATGAGGAGTGGGAAGATTCAAAGGTTTAGCTGGGGTCACCAGTGATTCCCATGATAATACAAAAACCTTCAAGTGAAGAGAGGGAGACAAGAGCCCCTTCCACTTCTATCAGGAGACGTTGATGGTTTTATCAGACATCAAGGGATTCCCAGGAGCATGTTGAGACTCCTAGGAGCATATTCAGAGAAAGAAACCCTTCGAAGAAGTTTCCAAACTATATGGAATTGATGAACACCATTCTAGATTATGAGCCTTCCAATTTTTAGGAGGTATAAGACATAGGTATGTTGGTATTCCATGGCAGAGGATTACACCGCCATAAAAATGAATGATGTTTGGGACATAGTGCCAAGTCCAGAGGGGAGGTCAGTTGTGATTTATAGTTGTCTCTACAAGATAAAGCATGTTGCAGATGGCAGCATTGAGAAATTCAAAGAAAGGTTTGTTGCAAGATGGTTCTCCCAAGGAGAGGGAGTGGACTACAATGAGACATTTTCTCTAGTCACCAAGTGCAATTCCATTAGAGCATTTATTTCCTTGGTTTCATTTATGGGATGCATCATATGGATGTGAATAAAACTTTCCTTAATGGGATCATTGAGGAATAAGTGTGCATAGATTAGCCTCATGGTTTTGAGGTAAGTGGGGAGGACTCCCATGTGTGTAGGAATAATAAAGCCTTGTATGGACTCAAGAAGACATTGAGAGCATGGTATTCTAGGATCGATGGATTCTTGCAAAGTATGGGCTTCACCAAAAGCGACAAAGATTCTAACTTATATTACATATTTGTTCAAACTTGTTTGATCATTTTGGTGTTGTATGTATATGGCTTGTTTCTAATAGGTATAAAGAAGCTCATTGTTGGGTGCAAAGAAGACAGAGTAGATGATTTTGAGATGAATGACCTTGACATGATGCATTACTTCTTGGGATTATAGGTTTGGTAGGAGATTTCCATTGGGTAGGGTAAGCATGTAATTCAAATCCTAAAGAGGTTTTGGATGGAGGGCTGCAAACATATGGCCACACCCATGATCACTAATCTAAAGAAGGTGACAAATTCAAATTCAGATTTGGTGGATCCCACATTGTACAAGCAGTTGATAGGTACTTTGATTTTTTTGGTCAACTCTGGGCCAAATATACTTTTTTGTAGTGAAATCCTTGAGTCAATTCATGATGGAGCCAAGGCAAGAGCATTGGGTAGAAACAAAACATGTGCTTAGGTATTTGAGGGGAATAGTGGACTATGGTTTGAGATATCTTGGAGATGGTGAATTGAAGTTGCAGGGGTATATAGACTTATAATGAGAAGACAATGAAATATACAAGAAGAGCACCTCAAGGTGTTTCTTATCTTGGTATTGGAGATGATATCCTAGTTTAGCAAGAAGAAGACTTCCATGGCACTTAGCTCAATAGAGGTAGAGTACATGGCGACAAATACAACTAGTTGTGAGGTGCAAGTTACTTGCAATAATGTTTGAGAATGATTTGGATCCCATGCTCATTTATTGTGATAATCAAAGTTGTATCAAACTCTCTGAGAATATATAGTTTCTTAATAGGTCCAAGCATATAGAGATAATATATCACGTCATATGAGACAAGGTTCATAAGGTAGCAGTGAAGATCCAATATATTCCCATGGATTAGTAAGTAGTTGATATTCTGACCAATCCCTTGGAAAAAGGGAAGTTTGAGGCATTTAGAGACAAACTTGGATTGGTGCAGAATTCCTTCATCACTAAGACAGAGTGTCAAGAATTATAGCTTGGACAAGAAATTACACATAGGTTCCGTGTACACTTGCGAGAAGTAGTTTGAGATATTTTTGAAAAGTAATTCTATTTTCAAAAAGCAAATTCTGTTTTGTAATTCACTTTAGTTAAAAAGTGAAAGTATTATTTTTTGGCAGTTGAGTCTAAAAAGTGCATTTCATGCATGCATGAATTAAACTAGTAATAATATCATAAATAGATTAGGGTTTTGGTATGAACTAAAACTATAAATATAGGGTCAAGATAGAGACACAAGAACACATGAGCAGTTGAGAAGGTTGAGCAACCGAGAGAGAGAAAGTCCAGGCAACCAGGAAAGAGGTTTTTCTAGGCAGCGCATAGTTCCTTACAATAGTATGAATAAAACCATAATAATTTGTACAGTCGTACGGAATCCATCTAGTCCATACAACAAGGAACTACTATTTTTGTTTTTTTTCAACATGTTTACCTCTCAAGCAACCTGAAGAAGCTCAAGTTCTAGGTGATTTTGGTAATTGTGTAGTGTTGGTTTTTGTGCAACATGTGGAGGTTTCCTTGTAAGTTTTTCGAAGAAATGAAAAGATGATTTGGAGTAATTATTTGTGTATGTGTGAAATTATTTTTTATGCTTCCACTATTTAATTTCCACCTATTGTATGATTAATGGTATGGTCTTAAATTTATTTCTTCAATCATTAAATTCAATGATTACTTCATTAATTGATATCATAAGGACTTTAGTCACCTAGGCTTGGAATTTTCACTTTGTGTCACCTTTGTAAATCCTTCAATTTTATCCCAAGTTGTTCTTAAGGGGAGGGGGATGTTAGGATAGTTAGACACTTAGGAGTTAGTTAATATCAACTTGGTATAAACTGTGTTTAGGTAAAAGTGTGTTTCTTTAGTATGCATAGTGTGCATTTGCAGTTATGTAATCTGACAGTCACAATATGTTCTAGAATTAGAGTGATCTGATGGCTCATAATCTCCTTGATACTAACAATTTTTTATCTATGGCTTAGCACTCGATTGGTCCTTGATTTCTATTTAAAGAGCATGGAGGGTCATTTGTTGAAGATCAATTGTAAGAAAATCTCTTGCAATTCTTTTTTCTTTTGCATTAATATATTGCCTCAAGTAGCCACATTGGCTGGGGTCATGGAATGTTTTCCTCTTAGGGAGTTTTAAGCACTTAAAAAACACTGGTGTTTTGATTTTTTATCTAGTTGTGTGAGTGGTTACTTAAGGTGTTCAACTTACATAGAATACCATTTTTTTCAAACATAACAAGTGTCTTATTTGTAGGCGTCCTTCTTTCAACCTCCTATTGTTTTGCTTGAGATTGAGTTATGGGTCCTCACCTAAATGCCAACTTGTGATTTCCACTAAATTTCAATATACACATTTCCATTAGAGTTGCCAATTTTTGCTCACTGGACATTTTTGTACATGAATCCTTAATGTTGCAACCTCTAATTCCAACACCTAAAATGAAAATGAAGCCTTCAAAAAAGCATGAAAATTCTAAGACTTTCCTCCATTTTGTTTAAGGTGGGTCTCCCTTAATAATTAATAGATACATTTCATATAAAGTTTTGTGCCCAATTCCATTTTGGTTTGTGTAAGAAGAATTCTAGTAAACAAAATTTATAAAAGAAAAGAAATAATTACTCTTGCAAGAATTAAAAAAAAACAATCCACATTGGTTTCTATAAATAATATACTCATAGCTCACATCCCACTTCATCATTCAATCAAGTAGGGCTACCCACTTTCCCCTTATTTGTAAGCTCTAGTTGTTGATTCTTTGGGTTATTGGATGGAAGAGGGAAAGATGAAGGGACAAATCTAGGGTATATCCCTTCCCGATAGATCAAAATGGTTAACAATCACTTTGTTGATGATTATTTTCCATCAATATGAGTAGATCAGGGATTGGTTGAGGCTACAAGGGATTGTTTGGAGTCTCATGCCTCTTTTATAGTGCATCTAGAACAATTGTCACAGAGTGGAAAACATTTTTGGCTTGTTGGAATTGAGGATCCTCCAACCCATATCCCTTCTTTATGGAACTATATTAGGCCTATGGTAATTGCGTACTACCTCCATATCTCATTTGGAACAATGCTCTTAGCAATGGTCATGTCGGATTGGAGGCTTAAAATTTTTAAGATAAATCTCATGAACTAGAAATTCAAAGATCCCCCTTTTGCAAGTAAACTAACAATCATTTCGCGAATTTGTAGGCTTCTCACATTTACTACATTTACTATTAGCTCCCTATCATGGCCTAGGCCAAGGAATTGGAGAAGGTTATCAAGACCTTTTTATGGCCTAAATATGGTTGTGAAAGAAGGATTCCTATGGTTCCTTGGGTTGTGTGTATTATTCCCAAGGAAGAGGAGGGTCTAGGCCTTATTTATGTTGTGTCTAAAGAGAGTATTCTTGCAGCTAAATGGGTGCTACAATGTCTTGAGGGCTCCACTCCATGGAAAAATTATTATAGCACATGTTTCAATATGCTCAACATATCCTTAATGTGTGGGATTCATTTCATTTATGTGATATCACCTCATCCCCATACCTCTAGGATTTCTAGGTCATTCCTCTACAAGATCATGCAGGAGGCTAGGAAATTTTTTTCCCCACTAGTCCAGTAAAATTTCTTAGGTAGTCGTGTAGGATGGGTTTTGTATTGGCATTCCATTTGATGTTCAAATCATCAAGGTTAGTGTATTGTTGAGCATATGCAATTCCAATATTGTAGGTTGAGAAAAACGGGCATTTTCCTCTTGAGAGGTTTTTGGGATTTTGAGACCAAGACTTGGAAGAAATAGAGTTTGTTGGTTTGACAAAAGGCCCTCTTATCTTCTAATAGGTCAATTATCAAGGACATTATGGGGT
Source organism: Picea engelmannii (assembly GCA_009831015.1). NCBI lineage: Eukaryota > Viridiplantae > Streptophyta > Pinopsida > Pinales > Pinaceae > Picea > Picea engelmannii. The sequence continues at coordinate 7,365 of ML828642.1, read as the reverse complement.
TGATTCCTTTTAAGAAGCTACATAAGATGAATATTGATATGTGGGCCCCCATGAGTCAAGATTGGGGTTGAAAGTTTGGGAAACTATTTCAGCATTATGTCTCCAAGAAGATGTACTCCCTTCTACACCATAAGCATCTCCTATCCCTTGTTCTAAATACCTAGTGGACCCCTTAGGATCAAAAGAGGTTTCACAGTGTTTGGTCTCCTTTCCTTAGATACAAACAATGGGTCTCTCCCAAGCTCATTATCTACCAAGGGCTTCCATCTAAAGCTCATATGGCTATGAGTGGCTCATTAATAGTTTTTGTTTAGTACATGGTCATCCATAGATAGTGAAGCACATTATTCGGGATTGCAAGTTTTCAAAGGTTGGAAATATGTTTAGATTCAACACTCAATCTTGTTTCAAGCGAAACTTCATTGGAGGGTCATTTGTTGAAGATCAATTGTGAGAAAATCTCTTGCAATTCTTTTTTCTTTAACATTAATATATTTCTTCAAGTAGCCACATTTGTTGGGGCCATGGATTGTTTTCCTCTTAGGAAGTTTTAAGAATGTAAAAACACTAGTGTTTTGATTTTTGATCTAGTTGTGTGAGTGGTTACTTAAGGTGTTTAACTTACATAGAATAGCTTGTTTTGTCAAACATAACAAGTGTCTTCTTTGTAGGGGTCCTTCTTTCAACCTCCTATTGTTTTGCTTGAGATTGAGTTATAGGTCCTCACCTAAATGCCAACTTGTGATTTTCACTAAATTTCAATCTACACATTTCCATTAGAGTCGCCAATTTTTGTTCATTGAACCTTTTTGTACATGAATCCTTAATGTGCAACCTCTAATTCCAACACCTAAAATGAAAATGAAACCTTAAAAAAAACATGAAAATTCTAAGACTTTCCTCCATTTTTTTTAAGGTGGGTCTCCCTTAATAATTAATATAGATATTTCATATAAAGTTTTGTGCCCAATGCCCTTATTGTTTGTCTAAGAAGAATTCTAGTAAACAAACTTTATAAAGCAAAGAAATAATTACTCTTGCAAGAATTTAAAAAAACAATCCACATTGCTTTCTATAAATAATATACTCATAGCTCGCATCCCAATTCATCATTCAATCAAGTAGGGCTACCCACTTGCCCCTTATTTGTGCATTCTACTTGTTGATGCTTTGGTTTATTGGCTAGAAGAGGGAAAGATGAAGGGACAAATCTAGGGTATATCCCTTCCCGATGGATCAAAATGGTTAACAATCACTTTGTTAATGATTCTTTTCCATCAATATAAGTAGATCAGGGATTGGTTGAGGCTACAAGGGATTGTTTGGAGTCTCAGACCTATTTTATAGTGCATCTAGAACAATTGTCATTAAGTGGAAAACATTTTTGGCTTGTTGGAATTGAGGATCCTCCAACCTAGATTCCTTCTATATGGAACTATATTAGGCCTAGGCTAATTGCGCACTACCTCCATATCTCATTTGGAACAAGGCTCTTAGCGGTGGTCATGTGGGATTGGAGGGTTCAAAATTTTAAGATAAATCTCATGACCTAGAAATTCAAAGATCCCCCTTTTGAAAGTAAGCTGACAATCATTTCACAAATTTGTAGGCTTCTCACATTTACTACATTTCCTATTATCTCCCTAGCATGGCTTAGGCTAAGAAATTGGAGAAGGTTATCAAGACCTTTTTATGGTCTAAATATGGTAGTGAAAGAGGGATTCCTATGGTTCCTTGGGATGTCTGTATTATTCCCAAGGAGGAGGAGGGTCTAGGCCTTATTTATGTTGTGTCTCAAGAGAGTATTCTTGCAGCTAAATGGGTGCTACAATGTCTCGAGGGCTCCACTCCATTGAAAACTTTATTGTATCACATGTTTCAATCTGCACAACACATCATTAATGTGTGGGATTCATTCCATTTATGTGATATCATCTCATCCCCATACCTCTGGGATTTCTAGGTCATTCCTCTACAAGAGCATGCAGGAGTATAGGAAGTTTGTTGCCCCACTAGTCAAGTAAAATTTCTTAGGTAGCCATGCAGGATGGGATTTGTCTTGGCATTCCATTTGATGTTCAAATCATCAAGGTTAGTGTATTGTTGAGCATCTGCAATTCCAAGCTTGCAGGTTAAGAAAAAAGGGCATTTTTCTGTTGAGAGTTTTTTAGGATTTTGAGACCAAGGCTTGGAAGAAATGGAGTTTGTTGGTTTGCCAAAAGGCCCTCTTATATTCTAATAGGCCAATTATGAAGGATATTATGGGGTTGATTCCTTTTAAGGAGCTACATAAGATGAATATTGATATGTGGGCCCCCATAAGTCAATATTGGGGTTGAAAGTTTGGGAAACTATTTCAGCATTATGTCTCCAAGATGATGTACTCCCTTCTACACCATAAATATCTCCTATCCCTTGTTCTAAATACCTAGTAGACCCCTTAGGATCAAAAGAGGTTTCACAGTGTTTGTTCTCTTTGCCTTAGATACAAACAATGGATGTCTCCCAAGCTCGTTATCTATCAAGGGCTTCCCTCTAAAGCTCATATGCCTAAGAGTGGCTCATTAATAGTTTTTGTTTAGTACATGGTCATCTAGAGATAGTGAAGCACATTCTTCGGGATTGAAATTTTTCCAAGGATGGAAATATGTTTAGAATCAACTCTCCATCTTGTTTCAAGGGAAACTTCATGGTAAGCTGCTATTGGGAGACTCACACTACATAGTGCTTATGGGTTCTTTAAAATTTGGTACTGCATTAAAATCACTACATTGTTCATTATTTGGAGGTTACAATGTGAGTACGTATGTTCTAATGAGGTCAGTTTGTTTCAATATTTTTTTCATGTTTGGATAGAAGAGGTATCTCTGTAGGTGTTAGATAAAAGCTAGGTTACCAGATCCATGGGGTCCGAAGGTTGGATCAGTGGATTCTCTTTTCAGATATGGATCCGGATTCATGAAGGATCCGTCTACCACACGGTTCACACGGTTCCTGCACAACTGGAAGCTTTTTTTTTCCAGAAAAAAATGAACTCGAATTTATATAGTGTATAAACTCATTTACATGGGAGACACCAGCAAAACAGTGAACTATGGTCACCATTCAATCAGTACAGAAAAGACGCACAATAGTCACTAAGTGAGAGCAATGACAAAAGTAACATACAATAGGCAAAATCAAATGACTGTCCATGCAATTTAGCCTTACAAGCCCCGATCAGATTACAAATTCAATTGACTGTCCATGCAAATTAGCCTTGTAAACCCCGATCAGAAAATGTTAAGATGAGTCAATGGGATTTCTAAGACATTATCGCAATGATAAATGGAGAGTCGTCCCGTCACGTCCTTCAGTGCTCTCTTAGAAAGAGCATCTGCAAGACCGTTGTGAGCCCGGGGAAAATGATGGAACTTGATGTCAGCAAAAGATTTGGACAACTCAAACGTTTTTAGTTTCCAGCATTCAATGTGAACGGAGCAGAGTTTTGATTTTAGATTGATCTAATCAATAACAACTCGCGAGTCTCCCAGAAAGAGAAGATGTTTGATATACCACGAGGATGCTAGATAGAGGGTGGTCCAAATCCCCAAAAGCTCGGCCTTTGTGTTCGAGCCCAATCCATAGTTAAAAAACCACTTAGTCACCCTTGAATTTTGCGATTTGAAAAAACCACCCGCTCCACAGCAACCGTTCTGCACTGCACCATCAAAACAAGCGAGTGTATACCCCTCTGGCAGATTAAAATCAACAACTTTGTGAAAGTGTGGAATGTGCGAAGCTTGTTTCCAGTGAAAAGTAGAGAGAACGCTGTGCACAACTTTCAGCAAGTTTGGTGTATGGTCTTCAAAAGTCACTCTGTTTCGCTCAAGCCATAACTGCCAGGAGATGTGGGCGGCCAAGCAAACAGGAGGGGATTTTTGAGAATGTTGGCCTACATGCGCGAATTTGATGACAACCTGGCCTACATGCGGGGATCCAATAGAAAATTTGACCATTAATTTATAAATGGAAATCGCGCAGGTGAAAATTCGATCATTTTTAAAAGTCCCACTCATTCGCGTTTTTGGACAAATTGGGACAATAAATCCTACTTAAAAACTAAATTGTTGGTTTCTCGGTGCTATTGGGTAGGACATACGGTGCTAGTGTTTCCATGGAGCGTAATAGCTATCTCGAACCTGGCCACTAAACTAGCCCTATTAGTGCTAAGTGGAGAAGTCTCAAATTACATTAAATACAAGAGTATGATATGAAAACAAAATAGATTATGACACTTGGTATAATCTTGTTGGTTCTGACACTTGGGCAGAAGGAACTGAAGAAATGCAAAGGATTGAAGTCAAACGGGGGCACATGGGGCAAATTCATTAGGAAAAAGAGGTAGAAGAAACAAATACAAGGAGTAAAACTCAGAAGACAGTAAGTGGAAATATGTTGTGTGGTTAAAGTTCTGCTCTGCTACAACTTCTCCTTTTATAGTTTTTCCAGCAATGGTTGTTAGGTTGTTGGAATATAATCGTTGGTTTTTGAAATTGTCTGAACTGTCTAGTGGTGGAAGGACCTCTGGCTCAATTGCCTGAGTATCTTTGATAGTAATTCTTGTTCTCTCGGGGCCAAATGTCCCACTATATTATTCTCTCACATTTATTCCCTATTCCTCCAGTCCTTTCACTACCAAATGAGCTTTTGACATTCACTATGCAGCATTTATTGTAGGGAGTAAGCTAACTCGGGAGAAAACAAACCCGTTTTTAAGGTAAAAAAATGGGCTTGAATCCGGCCATATTTTTAGGGGTAGCTAGAGTTTCGCATGGATCAAAGTTCGATGCATTTCATAACCTTACCCCAGGTTTTTTCTCCATTTTAAACCAACCCAAATACTCAGAAAATCAATCAGAGTTTTGGATTGGCCGGAAATTTAAAATCGCACCGCCGAAAAATCTATCGGAAAAATAACTCGGGAGGAAAGATTTCTCTCGAGTTAGCCCACTCTGGTATGGCAGTGTATGCGTAAATCTATACACCATTGGATATGTGCTCAAGTAAATCCATGAATGATGCATACTTCTTTCCATGTACTTTATTAATTAATGTATGTATCCTTCTTATGGATGCACATGTAGGGTCCATGTAGTATACTCATAAGTAATCAAAAGAAATGGAAGTCTTTTTGTCAAAGTATTTGGAAAAAGACTGTTGTTTCCTTCATTTTATTCTTGAATAACTCCTCAATCAGTGCACCATTTTCAAATATAAATGGGAAGTCTAATTCCTTCAAATTATAAGCTAAGGCCAAATTCATTATTATTTTCACCTCTGATGTTGTCAAGAATCCTTAAGTACTAAAATTCCATGTAATATGTGCACTTAGTCTAACCTCTATGAACTATTGGTTATTGAATAATACATGGCCTTCTTGGTTTCTCCATCAAGATATAAAACATGCTTGACATAAATTTTAACAAAATTTCTCAATAAATGGTGTATCTTTCTTTCTTACAGATTCTAGATGCTCATAAACAAATTTCATGTTTTAATTCAAATTATCAATTATATATGAGATATTCTACACCCTGTTGGGTACTCTCTCCTTCTCACATGATACCCTAACGCAAGTGTTGAAATTAGTGTAGTTGCAAGAGCCATTCTTCAGAGGATATCTAAGACCCTAGTTGAGATCTAGGGCCCCCAGTGCACTCTTGGGGTTTCTTGGCTTGGGACCAAGCAGTTAGAGCCAAGGAAAAAGACCCTAGTGAGGGCCCCCAGTACATGATTGAGGTTCTTGGTCAAGGACCAAGCAGTAAGTCCCTAGATGTGTTATAGGGCCTCTGGATGTGTTCCAGGGAATCCTTGCTCAGTTCTTGGATTGATCCTTGGATGTGTTCCTTGGTGGTTAATGATATAAGTCCCTAGATGTGTTCTAGGGCCCCTAGATGTGTTCCATGGAATCCTTGCTCAGTGCTTCGATTAATCCTTTGATGTGTTCCTTGGTGGTTGATGATATAAGTCCCTAGATGTGTTCTAGGGCGCCTGGATGTGTTCCAGGGAATCCTTGCCCGGTGCTTGGATTGATCCTTGGATGTGTTCCTTGGTGGTTGATATAAGTCCCTAGATGTGTTCTAGGGGCTCTGGATGTGTTCGAGGGAACCCTTTCTTAATGCATGGGTTGATCCTTGGTGTTTCACCTCTTTTGTCACCTAAATGAGAAAAATAATGGTGCTTACAAGCCCAGTTGGGTCAGCTAGGCAAGACAACAGTAAAGGAAAGGGTTAGAAAGATAAAGCATAAAAGATAAGAAAAGAATTAAACTAAGAATGATAAAAACAAGTAAACTATAGTGCATAAGAACATAAGAATAAGGAACAAACAAGACTCATGCCACCAATGGAAAGGATTGTATTAGTGGAAAGAAAACACCAAAGAGAAAGGGAGACTTTGGGTCTCCTCTTCCTCCAAGGGAGGGCTCTTGGACACCCAAATATTGAGCTCTTCTTACAAATGAGGAACTAGAATGAAATGGTGAAGAGAATCCAAAGAACATTCATTCTAGAGGTGATATGAATGGCTAAGTGCAATGATGCTAGCATACTCTTGATGAGGAAAGAGGATCCTTCAAGAGAACATCAGCAACATAAACAATAAAAATGAATTCCTTGAAAATGTAGTGCACCCATGGCTTCCTTTTATAGAATAACTTTGAGGCATTATTCAACTAGCTTTTAGTGTGAACAAGGGGCCATTTAGGGCACCCTTAGGTTTTTGACCAGCCACCTAGCCAGATTCAGTCGAGATTTGGATGTCAAATCGACTTGGAAGATGAGCTAGAAGTGGGTGGGAGGCCGACCAATATCATAAATCCAGTGTTTTGAGGGATGCGTGGTTTTTTGCATCCACAGTCGTGCATCGTGCACATGTGCACTTTTTCCTGCGTTTCTAAATGGCGCATGTGCGCGTGCTCCCTATGTAGTCTTAGCGCATGTTGATTTTATTGCTGACTGTATAGTTTTGGGCCTTTTGGAAATGTATTTTTGGTCCATGGGTGAACTAATAGCTGTTTAGAGATCTTGGATTCCAGTAACCATTTGTGGATGAAATTTCAGTGATAACAAATGCCCCCTGATGTGTGAGGTTAGGAGCATACGTATAAATACATCAATTTTTCTTCTACTAATAGTACCTGTGTAAGAAAGAAAGTTGTGGGGATTATCAAGAGTGATCCATTGGAAGGAGAGGGGGACTTGTAGGACCCAATATTTTCCCATGGTGTGGAAAAAATAAAACTGTGTACAAACGAGGCGGGCATGCCCCATGTTCGTGTCTTGTAACTCAAAATATAGTGGTTGAGGATGTTGTAGTGTACCA
>ML828641.1:40392-59287 GCA_009831015.1 Picea engelmannii | reverse complement strand
CCATAACAAATTCATCACTCTCAATGTGCCTCCTGGCTCCAACTGGAACAACACTATTTCAAATCCTTTCATTTCATGCTTGGTCCCCATACCAAGTTCCACATGCATCTCAGAGTCAAACTCTTGGAAGCTATCAAACACCTCTCATGCTCCTCTCATATGACATGTGGCTCCATTATATATCAACCATGCATCAACTGATATGGTTCCCAAGGAATTCTGGGAAACAAGTAAGAACTTTGTTCAAATTTCTTGTGAAACTCATCCATTTGAACCTTTATTGACACAACTACCTCTGGTTGGATTTCATTCCGACCCTTCTTCCTATGTGTACATTGACCTACATAATGTCCAAACTTGTGACATGCAAATCAATTTAATTTTATCATGTCCTTCTTCTTGCCAACTTGATAGGTAGACTCTCCACTGAAAATCTTCTTGAACTTTCCCTTATGTGCCTGAATGGAAAGAGAAAGGTTCTCATCATTATTCTTGTGCTTACTTCCATTCACATATTCATCTCAAAGTTCCTCTTGAAATAAGTCATCCCATAACCTAAACCAATACGAAAGATTCTCTCTTGCCACAATTCCTTTGATGAACGACGTCCACTCCATCTTGAATCCATTGAGAGTTGTCCTCACGAAATATTAATCATCCACTATTTCCCCGATTGCAACCAGTTCATATCGAACCTATCGTATTTGAGTGAGATAATTTGTAACTATATCTGATCATTTCATCTTTGTATCCCTAAGCTTCTCTCTCAACACCATTATGCGATTCTCATTATTTCTCTAAAATAAACTCTTCAGAGCCTACCACATGTCCCTGGTAGTATTCTTTCATGATACATGATGTATCAAGTGATCCTTCACTCCATATAGAATGAAACACTTGGATTTCAAATCCCTCTTATTATGTATGACCAGATATGTCACATATGTTGGTGGAGTTATCTGGGTATTAGAAAATTCCCATATCTAGTTCTCCATCAACACCAACATGATTATCTCCTTCCAAGAATTGTAGTTGGAAACCCCATTCGAACTATCCTCAAATCACAATCCAATTTCCATATCCAAGATATGATCTAATAACCATCTGCTGAAACTTCCCTTATATTGTCTTGTACGACCCTATATGTGACTGCTACCACTACAACCCATGTATGTATGTGAATGTCACCATTGTGATCCAAGTATGTATACGATCGTCACCACTACATACTATGTATGAACGTGACTGTGTTTATAACCTATCACATATGTATGTGATTGTCCCTTTTGTGACCCGCATACACCCCTGTACACTTGAAAAAACCCATGTTCTGCTCAGTATTATTGTTTCCTTGAAATCCATTCTTTGATTTCCGCCTCCTAGTTATAGATATTCTTGCAACTGCTGAGATCTATGCTCTTGGTTTCCTCCTTTCAAATATCATGCTCTGATACCATGTTTATTTTAATAGATTCAACCCCTTGTATGCTTTGATTCCATGTTTATATTTTACCACTTCAACCTAGCACCTGAAAATTAGCTCAAAATAAAATCACTTTATCTACTAAAAGCACAGTTGAGTAATCAACTAAACATACAACGAAAGCATAAACTAGAAAACCAAAATATCATGCACAAGAACACCAATATTTTCGGGTAAACTACCCCTGGAAAACCCAGAGGGAAAACCATTTCTAAGATGCTTTTATTAAGGTCAAATCAGGGGTCCCGTAATGGCGAAAATGGCCCATAGAGAGCATATACACTGCATACAAACTTGACACTATTTGTGATGTTGTATGACCCTGTATTGACACATTTCCTGAGGTATACATGCATTTTCTTCAACAAACCTGTGTAAATACACGAATGTCTCCATTGAGACCCGCCTACATGTACAAAAACTATGTATGACAACTTTCGTACGAAGCTACACTTTCCTCTGGCTTGTATCAACCGAAACCCACCTGTGACTACCTCTGCTCTTTCTTCTCCTTATTTCATATGATATCTAGATGGATGTCCTTCCCCAAATATCCAATATCTTGAATCACGATCCTTTTTCATCTAACCCTCTCTACATCAACACTTGGATGAAATATCTTCACCCAACCAGTGAGATCTCCTCACTCTCCTATAAGAAAAATTCCTTCTTTTCTTATACACTCCTCACACTAGCAAAAGTCCTTCTTTTCTATCCTTGACCTTGATCTCTCACCAAATTCTCTCACAAGTGTATCTCACACAAGTTTCTTCCTACACCCTAGCCTTGATTTTATAATCATGAGTTACAATCTAAACCTAATCTCCAAAGTGATTAATAGTTGAGATTACTTATCACACCCACTTAAGAATTACATTCTTAGATTACATGCTAATTAATTTTAGCACTTCCCTTCAACAACTCAATTAAGCAATAAAAACAATTTTACTTTAGTCAGTTCCTTTTAACTAAAGTAATCTCAGGGATAAAAGGATTTCGACGACTTCCACATGCTAGACACATGCCAATGTAGAAGCACTTTTCCAATGTTACCACTAACATCAACACCCACGAGGAGTTACAATGATCGACATGAGAGAGTGCAAAAGGAAATGAGTGCGTGCCTGATGATAGGGCATGCTGGTCCAATATATGAACGGTTGATGGGTGTGTGGGCTTGGATTGGTGCACCGAGTCCATGAAGGGGGAACAATGAGTCTGTTGAGTGTGGGTTCGTGAAGGGGCGTGACACACCTAAGAGACATGACATTTTTCACAACTAACTCTTAGAGTCCACATAAAATCAAGGGCACACCACCAAAGGAAGGATAGGGAATTTTGAGCAAGAGATTTGAAGAACAAGTCTGAGGTAATGAATTGAGACAAAGTTGCCAAGATGGAAGACAAGTATCCAAGAGTTGGACGCTTTGGAGGTTTCGGGGAATTCTGGAAAACACAGATCTCTGGAGGCATGTGTGAGGAAGAACCAAAATCTATGTTAGCTTGGTGAAAGTCTCTGGTAACGAAGGGAAAATAAGTTTGCGGTTGCGGGAATGTCGGAGGTGCACCGTAGGTGGCTGCAGAGACGGCTGCGACAATGAGTCTTATGTGATGAATCTATTCTTGAGTGTCTTGGCAAGGTAAGGTGAGTTGTGTGACTCTGTCGAATTTGTAAATTGAGTCGGTAGTGCTTATATTATAATTGTTTCACAATAACAAAGACTTAGGTAGGTGTTAGGCACGGTTTGTGTCACCTGCACTATTTATGTGTTTGTCTTCGTTTGTTTTGCAGTTATTTTCTTGGATTCTCATGTTCATGAATGCATGCTTGTATAAGATTATGCTATTTTTTGTTAATAATTGTCCAAGTATATAAGAGTTGCACTAGATTAGGAGTGTGACTCGCCAGTAGCCTAGAACATAGTATGGGTATTCTCTAGGTGAAGATGCATAGTCTGGATGAAGTATTCTTGGTGTGCCAAGTAGCCAAGTAAGAACTATTGTAGAGTCACATGCCCTCAAGAGGTGAACAATCATAAGATATGATTAGGAATCATGTGGGGTCGTGACAATATATATAAAAAGGCATATTAATGAGTTTTTATTATTCAAATTAATAATTTATTATTATTAAATTTCTCTTCTTTAAATTAATAAAGACGACAATATTTATGTTGTAAAAATGATCAAGAAAAGACAAATGTTAAATTTGATTTAATAAAACTATAAAATATTTAATTTAACAATTTAGTCTTGATTTTAAGGTGAGCATGAAGTGGTAAGTTAATGAATTTTTATTATTAAATTTTATTAATAAATTTTTATTATCGAAAATATGTTTTATTATTAAATTTAGTTTTTTTGAATTAACTAGTATTTATTATTCCTCTTATTTCTTTGAGTTTCAATGAATGAATATATATTAAATGATCTTGTAATATATCTACACATAAGTGGATCAAAGTCTACCTGGTATCCTTCAATTTTAAATCAACTTAGTTGTAGTTTAGGGGTAAATCTATGGAAGTTCTTTTTTAAGTGGTTATCATATGACAAAAAAACATAAACCTATTTAAGGAAGTGCATTTAGCTAGTTCCATGTGAGCATGGGTTTGATTTGAATCATGAGCTAGAACCATTAATATATGCCAACTAGTTTACTAAGGATGTCATGGATTAGTCTAAGGAAGTATGTGCACTAGTATATGCCTATAGGGATACTAAGGGTGCTATACATGAGTGTGGGGAAGCATACCTCTGATCTTATAGTGAGATTTACTTTAAAAAAAATATGGATTAGCATGTGTAGGAATGTGATCTAATAATGCACATAGAGACCATATATAAGGTAATTTTAGTAAAAGAATATTCAAATTGTAATTAGACTATAATCAATGTAACATAAGAAAAATAAAAAATGCATATTATAAGCAATAAACATCTTTCAAAATCCTGGTGTAACTTAGAATATAAAATTGCAAGAAGAGATATCAATATGGTCTCTAAAAAGTTTAATAAAGTTGATCAATTTAAATTTAGGAAATCCTTAATAGAAAAGAGAAACACAAATATTTAGCATAAAATAAAGAGACTCCATGTATACATATGTAAGAGAACCTAGAACATTTTAGGTTAATATCATCTATAGGAAATTTAAAAGAATCGAATAATATGGACATAAATGACTAGGACTCTTACATTGTCTTCAAGTGCCTACAAACCATTCAGAACAGGGGCAATGACTTAGCTTTTGTACATAATTGATTTCATTTGTTCTACAATCACTTGAAGGATAATTATAGGCATATGGATCAACATTATTCAGAACAGGGGCCATGACTTAGCTTTTGTACATAATTGATTTCATTTGTTCTACAATCACTTGAAGGATAATTATAGGCATATGGATCAACATTGGATTTGGTCAGATGGGTGCATGGGATAATTCAAATGCTCGTGGATTTTGATCATTATCATGTTGCAAAAAAAATATAAGGTACCACATATTTGGAACTATTTTGATATTGGGCATAAGAAAGGGGTGCATCATAGAGTTGGAAAGTGCATCAAAACTATGTTATGTAGGGAAGAATTGAAGTTTATGATAAGTTCCCATATTTGAGATGAAAAATCTATAGTTGAATGGTGTTCTTTAGTAATTGTAGAAGGAGAGAAGAATTATCAATGAAAGGACATGTGAAGAGATATTTACGAGGTGGTAAACGTAAATTGATCATATACATATGAATTTAGTTCAAACATCAAACAATGCTATAGTTGAAATATGGACAAGAAAACTTGGTTGCTTCTCTATCCCATGTAGCAGTGGTGAATGAGATGATTGTGAATCCATGGATTGGTTTAATATATGGGATCATGTATCTAATTGATAAATGCATAACTATTGAATCACCCCAGATGGAGGAGGATCACGCAACTAATTCACCACATTATGATCATGTCTTGTATCTCATACAACTAGGTTTAGTGTAAATAGAGAATATTAGATTAATTTTGATTAAATTGTATGACTGTAGTATAATTTGTCTACTTGGTTGAATCATGTTTTGGAACTCCATTTTTTTCAAGGCACATATATAGTGGTTTCCCCGAAAGGTAACGAATGGGGCAATAACTATTGGTTGGCACATTTCTCAAAAGGAAAGCATACCCTCATTGTCTCATTAATGGATGATGAAGGAAATTAATTCATGTTTGGGTCCATGGTTGTTAAATGCAAACAACTAACATAGGATGATAGAATATGAAAGAAGGGTGGTTATTTATTTCAAGATTATAGACTAGGTGCATAGATATATCACTTTACAAACATTGACATTGGTATAAACCTCCAACTACAAACAATTACAAGGAAGCACTCAATCAAAGGTATGTTACTTCCTTCTTCATTTTGAGAACAAGAAATTAATTAATACCATTAGTATTAGAGATTATCTAGATGGTCTACTTGAATGGCCATAGGTAAGTATACAAGTGAGGTAAAAATACATGCTAAATCTTGTGTTCTATTTCGTGGTATGTGGTTTGTTGGTTAATAATTTTATATTTTATATTCATTTACATATGAATCTTGGTTATTTTAATGAATGAGTCTAACACTCTTGTCCTTATATGTGCCCAAGTTATCCAAATAATCATAGGTACATGAAGGTTCATTAATAAGGATAACAATGTTTTCAACACCACTAAACAAAAACTTTGAAATATGAAACGACCTATTTCAAACATGATTTTATTACCTATTTCACATTTCCTAACTGCCCTAACTCTTCCTTATGATTCTCCATGCATTTCAAATCATTATTATCACTTTAGAAGATGCCCCAGGCTCATATTTGGTCTACGTTGTGTGCAATGCTACTTGATCAAATTTTGTTTTTTTCTCACAACCAAAACTAGGGCCCTGGCACATACCTTGTAATGGTGCACATACGACACATGTAGGATGAAAATCACATTTATATGTATTTTTTGGTGGCTCAAATCATCATTCCTAACCCATGAGCCCCAAAATCATCCTTCAGCTCATACAAACCATGGTGATCTAGGACCCCATGCATAGGAAATGTCAGGTGATCTTGGGCCTCGCACATATGGAATGTGAGGTGATCTAGGGGGAATTCTTGTTGATTATGGATCATGTACATGGCCATGAAACAAAAAATGAATATTTAATAATCATGGCCACATCCTTGTGGTGTTCCTCCTCATAGCATGGCCACATCCCTAAGGCACATACATGGTGTGAAAAAACTCATAATTACATACATATTACACTCATGGGCCCTAACACACTGCATATTTACCTCTAAAATCATGAGTTCCCTGCCATATTTAAGGAACCATGCATATTTTAGGGCTTATGGCATAGCTTTAAATCTCAAAATCTAAGGAATCGATACATGTTCATGTTATGCAACACCTTGAAACAATGTCCATATTATATTTTTGGGTAAAACATCATAACGACATGTATATCACACTTGTGGAACAAATATTCCATTTATAGGGCATGGCTGTCAATAATGCACCTTCTGCATGGTCCATCAAACTAAAACTTTTTTTTATAATCATGGCTACATCCCTAAGGCACATCCATGGTGTGAAAAAACTCATAATTACATGCATATTACACTCATGGGCCCTAGAATACTTGGCATACTTACCTCTACAATCATGAGTACCATACCATATTTAAGGCCCCATGTATATTTTAGGGCTTATGATGTAAGTTTCTTTATCAAAGCCACAAGAAGGCCTTGATACCCATTTGTGTTGTCAAACACCTTGTAACAATATCCATATTACAATTTTGGGCAAAACCTCATAATCTCACATATATTACCCTTGTGGAAAAGTATTCCATAGTATAGAGCATGCTTGGTGACTATGGAGCTTGAGCATGGTCCATTGAACCAAAAACAAATCTTTTATAAACATGCCCACATCCTTGCAGTATTACTGCTCATAGCATAGCCACATCCCTAAAGCACATACATGGTGTGAAAAACTCATAATGACATGCATATTACACTTATGGGCCCTAGAATAATACACACTTACCTTTAAAATCATCATTTCCCTACCATTTTTAAGGCCCCATGCATATTTTAGGGTTGATGACATAGGCATCAATATCAAAAACACGAGAAGGCCTTGATACCCATTCATATTGTACAACACCTTGTAACAACATCCATATTACACTTTTGGGTGAAATCTCATAATGGCACATATATTACACTTGTGGAACACATACTCCATTTATAGGGCTTGCTTACCGATTATGCACACAATGCAAGGTTCATTGAACCAAGAAAAAATATTTTTTTACTACGGCCACATCCTTGTGGTGTTCCTTCTCATAGCATGGTCACATAACTAAGGAACATACATGGTATGAAAAAAATCATAATGACATGCATATCACATTCATGGGATCTAGTATACTACATGCATACCTCTACAATCATGAGTTCCCTACCATATTTAAGGCCCCGTGCATATTTTATGGATTTTGATGCATGTCTCAATCTCAAAACCACAAGAAGGCCTTGATACCCATTCATGTTGTGCAACACTGTTAAGCCCTAAATAGTGGCACATTACCCCCAATTAAGGGGTTGTTCAGGGTATCATTAGATTAGAATGAAGAAAGCAAATATCCCAATTAAAGGGTAATGTACCACTATTTAGGGATTAAAAAACACCATGGTAACAACATCCATATTACATGTTTGGTAAAAATATCATAATGACACATATATTACACGTGTGGGACAAATATTCCATTTATAGGGCATGCTTGCCGATATGGACTTTGCACATGGTTCATCGAACCAAAAGAAAAATATTTTATAACCATTGCCACATCCTTGTGGTGTTCTTCCTCATAGCATGGCCACATCCCTAAAGCATATACTTGGTGTGAAAAAAATCATATTGACATGCATATTACACTTGTGGGCCCTACCTTTCTTCACACTTACCTCTACAATCATTAATTCCCAACCATATTGAAGGCCCCATGCATATTTTAGGGCTTATGATGTAGCTCTCAATTTTATCAAAACCACAAGAAGGCCTTGATACCCAATCATGTTATGCAACACCTTATAAAAACATCCATATTACACTTATGGGAAAAATCTCACAACTTCACATATATTACACTTGTGGAGAAAATATTCCATTTATAAGACATGGTTGCTAATTATGGACCTTGAGCATGATCCATCAAACCAAAAACGAATATTTTATAAACATGGCCACATCCTGGTGGTGTTCGTCCTCATAGAATGACCACATCCCTAATACACATATATGGTGTGAAAAAACTTGTAATGACATGCATATCATCCTTGCGGGCCTTAGCATGCTACACACTTACCTATGTAATCATGAGTTTCATACCATATTTAAGGCTCCATGCATATTTTAGGGGTTATGACATAAGTATCAATCTCAAAACCACAATAAGGAATTTATACCCATTCATGTTGTTTAACACAGTGTAACAATGCACATATTACATTTTTGGGTAAAATCTCGTAATGGCACATGTAATACACTTGTAGAACAAATATTCCATTTGTATGACATTCTTTCCAATAATGGACCATGTGTGTTGTCCATCGACCCAAAACATAATATTTTATAAACATGGCACCGCATCCTTGTGGTGTTCCTCCTTGTAGCATGGTCACAGCCCTAAAACACATACTTGGTGTGAAAAAAATCATAATGACATGCATATCATTGTTATGACCCAAGGGGGGCATATATAAGGTTAAATTTATATGATATGACCCCAAGGGGGGGGCATATATGGGGATAACTGTACATGTAATGTGTAAATATATATGTAATAGGGTTGTCCTAATAACAAAGGGGCTTAATGTGTAGGTGTGAATAGGTATATATAGAAGTCATGTATTCATTATTGATGGATGTGAATTGTGATGTATGAATGTATTTGGATATTTGGAGGAGGTTCTCCTATTCTTTAAGGAGTTATTCGTAACTCATCTTTGTTATATATACTGGATTTTTTCTTCATGCTCACATTAGTGTACACATTACATGTACATTTGTCCCCATATATGCCCCCCTTGGGGTCATATCAAATACATTTAACCCTATATATGCCCCCCTTGGTTCATAAAAATTACACTCATGGGGCCACCATAACATACTACACAATTACCTCTACAATCATGAGTTCCATACCATACTTACTGCCCCATTTATGTTATCATGTAGAGTTTTAGACTTTCTGATTTGGATATTGATTTTTGTCAATTTATCAAAAATAGTACACTAACGAAATTTTAGCATTGCCATGAGAAATTTGGTTAAATTGGTTCAAAAAGGTCACTCTCAATGTGTAAATTATTATAAACATAATGTGGTGAATGAATGCAATTTGATCTAATATTGTTATATGGCACATCCATTGGTCATGAGTTCATTAGTTGTGAAGTCTTGTTGTTGTTATATGTTCCATTATCCTTCATACATATAATATATTCCATGCCTCTAGATACTAGGACACACACACACACACACACACACACACACACACACACACACACACACACACACACACTAGGCCAGATAAAATACTTCTTCAAACTTTCATTTTTTTGACCCTTGAATGCAAAAATTGTATTGCATGTTACTGAGAAAAACCCTTGTTTTGGGAATCATCAAATAATCTAAATTTACAAAATAGAGACTTGAATTGACAAAATGTCAATCCCATTGAACCCGTGACATTGTATTACAACGATGTGAACCCTTTTCCCATGAGTCCATTGACCATATCTTGTGTTATTTGATTATTCCTAGAGCGAAGGTTTTATTCAATAACATGTAATATCATTTTTGCATTCATGAGCCAATTTTTGGAAACTCTACTCCAGAAACATGTGAATAGTGTGCTCACCTTGGGCATACCCAAACACACTTACAAGAGCTTATGTAACTCATTTGTGCAACATAGTGTGTTTTTTATGTCCTTGAGAAAAAATGGCCATGTGTCCCTGAATTCCTCTAGGATGCAAGTTGCAACTCAACATAAAATAAAATAGGAAACACCAGTGGCTACACAATCCTCTAGAGTTCAAACAAGGGCCCCTTAGAATCTACCCTACAATTTATGTGGTATATTGATGAATTAGGTGACCTTATTTTAAAATCCGTGGGTGATATAGGTGGTTACACTCTCATAGTGATTTTCGTTTTTATTTTATTCTTTTCATACAACATTGTGATTATATCTCTCATAGTTGCAAGCCTACAAAAACAATTGGGTACTTTCTACCCATTCTATGAGGACCATGCTTGTAAGTCAACCTTAGTAAAACTAAGATTATGACCTTTAATATGCTTAAAAAAGAGGCATTTAATATCATTCTCATGTATAAAGAACAAGTGATGGAGGTGAAAACAAGGTGTACTCTTTCTTTGCGGAATTTGGCAAAGCCTTTGACACAATCCCTAGGCATTTATTATTTGAGAGGCTTAAGGTGTTGAGGATTCTAGATTTAGATATTTTATTGGTAATCTCTCTATATGAAATGATTATTAGCATGGTTTGGAAAAAAATAGGCAAAATAGAGAACATACACAACACTATAGGGTTAAAACAAAGGTGCCTATAAACCCCAAACCCTAACCCTATGCTCATTTCTTATAGCAATGTTATTCTCTTATATTTGTATTTCTTATGTCATCCCTATAATTTGTTTAAGAAAACATCTAATATTCTTAGAGTGGCCAAGTTTTAGATTTGTTGGAATGCTCATCTTCCAAATTTTATGTGCTCTTATCCAAATTGACTTACATGGGTGCTAGCTACAATGAAATCTAACATAAGATACACCTACACTTATTATTTGATCTCTTTAAGAGAGGCAATCAATGAATTTCCTCCATTGCATTGGGGTCTACTAGATGGCATCCTAGGTATGTTATGGATGATATATATACAATGTTAGATGCAATGAAAATATATTCTCTATTCAATATGTAAATATAAATAACATAGAATACATTCACGACATTATAGGGTTAAAATGAAGGTGCCTAATATCACCTACAATCTTTGGATTGTACATTGATGAATTAGAGAACCTTGTTTTAAAATTTTTGGGTGATATAAACGATTTCCTTCACTTTGTGGTTTCCATTAATATTTTATTGTTTGTAGATGGAATTGTTATTCTATCCCACATAGTTGTAGGAATCCAAGATCTATTGGGTACTTTGTGCTCATTCCATGATGATCACGCCTTATAAGGAAACCTTAGTAAGACTGATATTATGGCCATTTAATATATCTAAAAATGAGGAATTTAAATGTCATTCTCACAAATAAATAACAGTTGGTGGAGGTGGTAACAAGATGAATTTCTTCTTTGTGAACTTTGGAAAAAAATTTGACACAATCCCTAGGCACTTACTATTTAAGAGGATTAAGGTTTTGGGGCTTCTAGATTTGGTGATTTCAATGGTAATGTGTTATGAACCAAGTGCTTTGAAAATGATAAAAACTTAATGAATACAATCCACTTCGAGGGGGAAACCTCCTTTTACAATATATCCAATTTAGAAGACACGATGAGATGATCCTACAACTAGCTCTCCTTAATATATATATATAGGAGACAAAGGGTACAATTATAATGAAATGGTACAATGAAAGTTTTTATCCGACCTACTAATATACCAAATAAACTAATAATGAATGCTTATTAGGGCCTTAACATATGGGCCCAAGGGCCTTAACATAATGGGTCTCTATGAGATGATTATTGGTAGGGGTTTCACTTAAATGGGCAACATCGAGGACATACACAATGCTCTAGGGTTCAAATAAGGGTACCTAATATACCTTACATTATATGTGCTATATTATTGAACTAGATAAAAAAAAATTAGAATATATAAATTATATAGGTGGTTAGATTCTCATAGTGTTCTATTTGTTTTTTTATTATTTGCATACATCAATGTTATTCTATATAGTTGGAGGCCTATAAAAACAATAAGGTACTTTCTGCTCATTTTATGATGACCATGTTTGAAATTCAACTTTAGTAAAACTAATATTACAATCATTAATATGCCTAAAAAAGAGGCATAGATTACGACCTTTAATATGCCTAAAAAAGAGGCAAATATTATGACCTTTAATATGCCTAAAAGAGGCAGTGATTACACCCTTTAATATGCCTAAAGGAGGTATTCAATATTGTGCTAATGTATAAAGAACAAGTGGTAGAGGTGGAGACAAGGTGTATTCTTTCTTTGTGGACTTTGGCAAAGCCTTTAACACAATGCTTGGGAACTTATTATTTGAGAGGCTTAAAGTGTTGAGGATTCTAGATTTGGTGATTTCGTTTGCAATGGCTCTATATGAGATGATTATTGGCATGGATTGAACCAAAATAGGCAACATAGAGAAGATAAACAACACTACAGGGTTAAAACAAATGTGCATATACACCTCAAACCCTATGCTCATTGCGCATAGCAATACCATTCTCGTATGTTTGTATTTCTTGCATCATCCCTATAATTTGTTTGAGAAAAAAATCTAATAGTTACAAAGTGGCCAATTTTTAGATATGTTTGCATGTCTGACTTCCAAATGTTGTGTGTTATTTAACTAGATTATCTTATATAGGTGCTAGCTACAATTCCATCTAAAACAAGAGGCAACTACTTCTATTATTTTATCTCTTTAAGAGAAGTAATTAGTCAAACACCCCCATTGCATTGGGGTCTACTAGGTGGCATTCTATATATGTTTTGGGCGATATCTACAATGTATATGCATTTAAAATCCATTCTATATTGAATATGTAAATACACATAATATGCTTAAAGTGTGGAACTAGCAATTCATTTTTTTTAAATGTGACCACCATAATCACTGATGTGAAACGTTCTACAAACTAACACATATGTTGCTAAAGGAAGGAATTACATTAGTTAATCTTAACTAGAGATATTGAATACCTAAAGATGTATCTCTGTATTAATCAATTTTATAGGGTAACACATGGGTTGTAAGAATACAAACATATTGCATTCAATATAGGATAATTTACTAGCAAGATAAATAATACCATTGCATAAAATTCCACTATAACTATGTGTGAGGTATGTCAATCGAGAAATTTGTTGCAACTACTTCATTAGTGATGGAAACTGTCATTGATGCATCTTAAGGTGATGTAGGAGTATTATCATATCATAGCCATTGCACGCAAGAAATAATTAGATATTTACAAAAATGACACAATAAACTATATAGAAAACTAGTCATTTGTGTGCAGTGTGTAATCAATGAAGTATAGATAGATCATTTCATACTAATCTCCTCTATAAAATTGTCTTGTACATAGGCCTCCATCAACCCATAACAAGTCTGCATATAAATAGAGCATCAATGAGGATCACATGAACTAGGATCATAATGTCTAGTCTATCCATGTGACCTCACCTAGATAGACTCTATTGCATGGCCTAAAGACCCATCCCCTCTTCCACCTGTTGGTGACGGAAGTCACTCCTGGATTTCTAGCAGGAGCAGAGCCCGACGCCCATCAGTTTTATGTCACGGTTGTTTGTAGATGGGTGATCGAATGGAGGGAAACTCAAAACAATAACGTTCCAACTCTGAAACCAGGCTAGGTATGCATGAGCAAGTGAGGTCTTGTGTAAATTTCAGACAGTGAGCTATAGTAAAGGGTGAAAAGGTGGAAGACTTATACAAGAGAAAAGCGGAGGTCTGTTATAAATAGCAGGTTTCTAACAGACTGAGGAAGAGGACGTCCAAATGCAATATCATCTTACATTCAAACGCAAAAGCCAGAGAATGCAACAATGCAACAATAAATCTTTTATCATATCATAACTGCAATAATTCGCACGAATCAGTCAATCACGAATCCTCCTAGCATGAGATGAAAATTAGACGGAGTAAGAAGAACTGTCTGTCATAAAACTAGAAATCTCATATACAGATGCATAAGATGAAAGCTAGAATAGCTGTTAAAACATTACAGTAGGGAGCTCTGCTCAACCATCGATCATTACAAAATGGCAAAAATGCCTACATATACTCTTCTCTTCCTTTCGCCCAGTAGAGGCATCTCAGAACTTTCAATGGGTGACGTCTCCTCAATCAAATCTGTCCTTTGTTCCCCTGTCATACGCCTCTTTAATTTAGCATTGCTCACGCCAGGGGGTAGCTGAGCCCTTTGAATGTTGAATTGGCGTGTACGGGTTCCTCTGGTGAGTTGAAGACTCGGCGTGACCTTCCTGAAGAGAACCGATACAGGGGACCTTCCCGGATAGACTTTCGGCCGGGATCTCCATACTCTATAATAAATGAGTGATGTGAGTTTTGAGCCATCCTCTCTTTTCTTCATTAATCTCCATCAGGTACTGGGATTTAGCCCACGTTGAATCGACATCTGGAACATCACCATGCCTTCCTTCTGTGATTAAGCTCGACACTTCGGGGCTCGAGTGGCCAAATGACAAACATAAATGCCCCTCCCCTAGGCCTCCTTCTTGATGACCAAGCGCCAAAACAATGGGCCCGATTCTGGGGGCCATCGAAAATTCGGGGTTCGGGGTTTCAAAATGTAAGAAACGAGGGGTGCCTTCTCCTCGAAACTTCGATACCCGATACGCCGACGGGCTGCCATCTATCCCGGTTGGATCGGACGATCCGGATTTGTTTTGAACCATGGCGCTTCCCCTTGCTAAACCCTGGGCAACTGATCAGCCTCGAAAACCCGATGGCCATCGATCCGCTTCTATGGATAGATATCGGCTGCTAATGGCAAAACTTTGCCCGCTCGCTTGAGTTGCTGCTAAAAAATGGGATTCTCTCGTGCTATGCTTGGGTTCTTCCCGTACAACTTGCAAACCTGGGTATGCCTAATCCCGAGACAAGAAATATCGCTAACATTAGGCTCCATGGGGGATAGAGTCGTCCCTGTGATGCTCTAAGAACTCTTTCCGCAGCCTCAGTGCCTTGCTATTGGGCTATGGAGTCACCTATTAAGCCAAAAACATGTAAAAAGAAAATACACAAAGGTGAAAAGGACAATATTTACAAACAGAGGAGCCGTCTAAGGCTCAAATAAAACATTTTTTCAGAAAATGCCCATTCACTGGGCTGTTGAAAACCTCTTCACCCTCCAGATCCTGCAACCCATATGTGTTATTGGAGAAAATCTCAGAGACTTTAAAGGGGCCGATCCAGAGGGTGTCGAACTTGCTATGCTTGCCTTTATCCTGTCTGGGTGCATCCCATTTAAATACCAAATCCCTGATCTCGAACTCCTTTTTCCTGACCTTCCTGTCAAAAGCTTGTTTGATCTTCTGCTGATGACTGTAAGCTGCGTCCTTCACTTGTTCTCTGATCTGCTGCACTTCCACTATCTGATGAATTCTTCTGATCATATGATCTAGTTCTCCCTCGTAGTCTTGAAAGAACTTCGCCATAGGTAAGGCGAGATGGGTAGGGAAAACCACCTCTACTCCATAGACTAGTTGAAATGGTGAAGTGCCCAGAGACTTCTTCGTTGTGACACGATCGGCCCACAGAGAAAATTTCAACTTTGAATCCTAGGCCCTTTGGTTGTCCTCCAATATTCTTTTAATGATCCTTATCAGGCTTTTTTTGGAGGACTCTGCTAAACCGTTTCCTTGGGGATAGTAGGGGGTGGAGTGAACTAGTGATATCTGGAGCTGTTAGCAGAACTTAATTAGAGGCTCAAACTTGAAAGAAGTAGCATTATCGGTGACAATCCTGCTGGTACAGCCAAATCTGGCTATGATATCCTCCAGGAAGCTGATAACTACTTTGTGTGATGTGCTTCTAGTGGGGACAACTTCTATCCATTTGGTGAAATAATCTGTCGCTGTCAGAATCCATCTGTGTTGACCACTTGAGGGAGGATGAATTTCTCCATTGAAGTCCAACCCCCACTACTGAAAAGGGGCTGGAGATACTATAGGCTTCAATGGAAGCGATTTGAGCTGTTGTTTTCCTGAGAACTTTTGACACTTGGTGCAAGCCCTGATCTCCCTACAAACATCGGGGAATAGAGTGGGCCAGTAATACCTAGCTCGGAGTATCTTGTGGGTTGTGGTCTTCCAGAAATGATGACCTCCGCAAAGGCCGCTATGAAAATCAAACATAACCTTTTGGGCCTCTTGCGGGTCCAGGCATCTCAGAAATACCCCTAGAGGGTCTTTCCAATACAAGGTTTGGTCAATGAGGCAATACCTAACCGCCTTGAGCTTGAGAGCCCTCGCTTTACTTTTTCCCATTCCATCGGGGGGCTTCAACTCCTGCACTTCAACTCCTGCGGAAAATACAGAATGTCATGATACTAGGCACATCCTGCCAGCGATAAGCCGTCCTGAGAGCATTGGCTGGGCAATTCAGCTTGCTGAGGTCCTAGGCGAGTATTGATGAAACTAACTCCCAAGGCTTCGAAGTTGGATTCAGCCAGTAGCTTGGCTAAACCTTGCCCCTTAAGCAACTTGGTGGGTTTTATTTCTAAGTCAAATTCCAGAATTTTTTCAATCCATCGGCCTCTTTTCTCGTCTACGTCGGGTTGCACAAGGATGTCCTTCACGGAAGCTGAAGGAACATATGTTGTTACTTTTGAATGCAAGACATAGACTCTGAAAGCTTTAAGAGCTTTCACTAAGGCATAGGCCTGCTTCTCCATGATTTCATACTTTCTCTCTGCGTCTCTTAACGCCCTGCTGAAGAAGGCGATGGGCCGCTCATGCCCTTCCTCATTTTTTTGCAATAAGACCGCCGCCCCTATATCAAAAGAAGCAAAGGAGAAAATTAGGAACTCTTTGGAATAGTCAGGACTGATAAGCACAGGTGCCTCAGTCAATGCCCTTTTTATTTGGTCAAAAGAGGCCCTGGGCTCAGCGGTCCATTTCACTTCGTTTCCCTTCCTAAGCATGGCCGTGATGTGTTTCACTAGCTCGGCAAAATTTGAGACAAATCTCCTTAGAAAATTAATTTTCCCCAAAAAGGCCTGAACCTCTTTTTTAGACCTAGGAAGTGACAAGGCTTGAATTGCCTCCATCCTGCTGGGATCAATCCTCACTCCCTCTACCGATACTATATGTCCCAATAACTTCCCTTCCTGCATAGCAAACATGGACTTCTTGGGGTTCAGGGAAAGACCAAACCCTCGGCACTTCGAGAAAACTCTCCTTAAATGGAAGCGGTGCTCCTTATCAGACCTGGAGAAGACCGTGATGTCGTCTAGGTAGATCACTATAAACTGGGCTTTTTCTCCGTGAAGGCTATATCCATGGCTCACTGAAATGTTTCTCCTGCATTCATCAACCCAAATGCCATTTTGGTGTACATGAACGTGCCCCAAGGAGTGGTGAAGGTTGTCTTCTCCCTGTCCTCAGGCATGAACGATATCTGATTATAGCCAGAAAACCCATAGATCATGGATATCTTGGATGCACCACTTACCCTCTGCAATATATGTTCCATCTTAGGTAGGGGGTAATTGTCTTTCTTTGAGCTTCTATTCAGGTTCCTAAAATTGACACAAAGCCTGATTTCTCCGCTTTTCTTCCTTACTGGGACCAAGTTGGCCACCCATTCAGAATATCTCAAGGGGACAATAATTTGGGCATCTAACAATTTCTTCACTTCTTTTTCCATGACAGGTAGCAACATGGGATTTATCTGTCTCAGCTTTTGTCTAAATGGTTTAGCCTCTTCCTTTAGTGGGATCTTGTTCTCAATGACAGATGTGTCATAGATCTTGAGGTCTTCATATGTCCATGCAAACACCTCGGCGAACTCTCTCAACAACTCCGTGTATTCGGCCCTCTATTCACTGGTCAGGTTGCTTGACAATTTGATGAATCTAGGCTCCCCCTGTGAACCAATGTTGCATTCGGTTGTATCTGCATCTTCATTTGAGACCCTGCCCTTTACTGGCACATCATTCCCATTGAACAATCTTTCTAAAGGGACAAGTCCTCTCGGAATGTGATTGCTGGGCAGCTGAATGATCTGATGATTAGCAATTTTATTTAAAAAATCCTCAGGACGATGGTCACCTTCCAGGTCGGGATCCTAGTCAATATGCAACGCAGAAAATTCGTCAACCGATTGGAGAAACCTGTCGAGTTCTGAATCATCCTCGAACACCTTCCAATTCTTGACATTGTCCGGCACCGAGGGCCTATATCTTATATCAACATCATTTTTTACCATAGGCGGCAGAGGAAATTTGAGCAAACTAGATGAGACAGCTAAAGAATCGGCCAAAGTATTTTCTCCCCTCGGAATGAAAGAAATGT
>ML828641.1:14990-40342 GCA_009831015.1 Picea engelmannii | reverse complement strand
AAGTATTTTCTCCCCTCGGAATGAAAGAAATGTTAAAAGCCAAGAAGAAATTATCAATAAGGTCCCATACTTCATTCCGATAATTCCTGAGCCGGGGATTATTGGCACGATAAGCATTCCTTACCTGCTGAATAATCAACTCAACATCTCCGAGTATTTCTATTTCTTTAATTCCCATTTCCTTTGCAGCCCTCATACCCAGAACAAGAGCTTCATACTCTGCCACGTTGTTGGTGGCTTCGAATTCCATCTTGTATGACAGGGACACGACTTCTTGACAAGGTGATATGAAAACCACTCCAGCGCCAGCGCCTTCGCTAGAAGAAGCTCCGTCAAAAAACATCTTCCACATAGGGGAGCTCTGAGGGGAAATCGAATGATCAGGGCTGGGATGTTTTCTGATTAGTAAAGAGATTTCAGGGGCGTCGGTAAGCTGCAACAAACTAGACCCCAAGTCGGTGTCAAGTGCAAAGATGGGGTAATTTGTAGGGTCTGCTTCATCACTGACAATATAGTCTAGCTGGGCTTCTCTGTATAATCTCCTTCGTTCCCCTCCAAAGACCGGAATGGTGGTGTATGTGAGATCCATCTGTAGTGTCCCTCCAATTTTTTTAATCCACGACCTAGACAATAGCATACCAAATTTGGGGGGAACGTCGGCTACCACAATATCCATGACCACACTTTTCATGGGTAGCTGAAACAGGGAAACCACTAGGTCTTTGATGACTCCTAGACACTACACTCTCTTTGAATCGAAAGAATATAAATCATGATAAGTTATTGTCACCTCCAATCCCAATTCTTCCATGACTATTTTTGGCATAAGGTTATGGGAAGCCCCTGAATCCATGAGGCAGTTATGCAACACTTTATCATGTATGTTCAGGGATGTGTAGAAAGGGGGGGATGAGTCATCTCTGTCTTCTACCATGGGGCCTAAGATGACGGCTGGCTTCTCATCTTGAAGGTTTACTGATTCAGAGGGGGGCTGGGGGGATTCGGATTGTAGCAGCTTGGAGAGGGATCTTTTAAAATCTTCGTTTTTAACTAGCTCTGAGAGGGGAACGGGGATCCTGATATTTTGAATTTCATGTTCAAAATTAAAGGATGGAATGGGCTTAGGGGCTTCCCTTACCTCGGTGACGGGTTCTTTGACTTCTGGCAAAGTGCTCTGAGCTCTTTTATCTTTAGTAGCAACTGCTGCAGATCTAGTAGGTTTTTCTGCTATGAGAGGCCGGTCTAGGCTGTCAAAGTCTCCTTCTCTCCTTCTCGACCTGAGATTATATCTGTTAGAAGTGTGACCGACCCCTTGCTCTTTCCCCAACTCATGAATCTGAGCGCTCATCAGGGATTCTTCATATGCAGACTGCGTCAAATGGGGAAAAGGGGGAGTGTCTTCAATACAGTGAATCTCAGGGCCAAACTCGTATATCTCCTCTCTTTCCTCATGATCAACTAAGTTGTTTTGGAGGGGGGGTTGAACCCTTTGATCTTCTCTATCTTTTCCCCTTTGTTCCCTCGGGAAAACCTGAGGCATATTGTTAGCGGGTCGTCTGAAACCTCTACTATCAGTATTCTGGGGATTTCTGAACATGGGCTTCCCCTCTAATTCCCACCTCTCCATCTTGGCAACAAGTGATTTTATTGCTCTAGCTATCTCATCTGTCTGATGGGGCAGGGGAGAGGAACTGGATGAGGAAGCTTCAGGCTTGTTCTAGGGTGTATTTCTATCACCTGTGTTCCTAAGTCGGTTGACGGCCGATATGTTGGATTCTACCTCCACAGCCGCATCTTGCATGTGGGCCAGCGTAGCAGCTCTTCTCTCCCTTAGCAGTAAGCAGAAATTAGGATCAAAAGCGCTGGAGTAAGTGATCTTTGCATAAGCTTCGGAGGGTTTTATCTCAACAGGGATTCTGTTGTACATTTTATTAAATCTCTTGGAGAAGTCGGAGATAGACTCTCCTTCCTTTCTTTTCAACGACCCAAACTCTGTCATGTAATACATGAAATCTTTTTTATCTCCCCACTGTCTCAGAAAGGTACTATCTAAAGCTTCGATCCCATCAATAGATCCGGGAGGCAGGGTCTTGAACCATTTTCTAGCCTCTCCTTGGAGACTATGGACAAAAATCCTCATCCATACGTCTACATGCATGATGACATTATCATCTGTGAAACTGTAAAAGGCTTCTAGGTGTTCATCTGCAGTTACGTCCCCTTCACCTGTGAACTTGGGTAGTTGCTTGAGGTAACCATCTGCTGGGAGGGCATTGAAGGGCTGAGGTAACACAAGGGGAGAATACCTAGCAGCTATAATAGCCTCCATCCTGGTCATAGGGGGATTAACACCAGCCATGGGGATACTAGGTGGAGGAGAACTTGGAGGAGAAGGAGTTTGCGAAGGGGCTGCAGGAAACGAGTCTCGAAGAGGAGTGGGAAACAAGAGTGGGTTTAAGGAGAAGACTAATGAGCTCAAGTCAACAGGTGCTCCTCCTTGTGCAGGAGTGGGGAGATCTTCTGTGGTCCTGGGTCTACGCCAAGGTACAACTTCAAAGGAGAGGGGAGTGACAAGGATTTCTCCCTCCAATCCCAAACCAGGAGGGGAAAACTTAGCAGGAACACTCCCAAAATTCAAGAAACGGGAAACTTATGAAGGAGGTCTTTTAAGAAACTGAGGAGGAGAAAATGGAGTTCTTATAGAAGGAGATGGCGGATTACCTATTTCGGCGGTGGAAGCTTCTTCTTCAGGGGCCTTTCCTTTTCTGAGAACCACCTCTGGATCGGTTTGAGGTGTAGCTAGGGGCAGCTATGGATCAGACCGCATGTGTCTGCCTCTGAAAGCCACAATTAATAGAGCAGGTTCTCCCCAGCGGAGTCGTCACAATGGAGTCACCAAGTGCACAACAACAATCTTGATAATTCTGATATCTGATGCACCTTCAGAATTAGCTAATCATTGTCGTCAATCCCAGGGAAAATATTCAATTTCGTCCCCGGCAACGGCGCCAGAAATATTGGCGACAAAAGTCACTCCTGGATTGCTAGCAGGAGCAGAGCCCGATGCCCATCAGTTTTATGTCACAGTTGTTTGTAGATGGGTGATCGAATGGAGGGAAACTCAAAACAATAGCGTTCCAACTTTGAAACCAGGCCAGGTATGCATGAGCAAGTGAGGTCTTGCGTAAATTTCAGACAGTGAGATGTAGTAAAGGGTGAACAGGCGGAAGAATTATACAAGAGAAAAGAGGAGGTCTGTTATAAACAACAGGTTTCTGACAGACTGAGGAAGAGGACGTCCAAATGCAATATCATCTTACATTCAAACGCAAAAGCCAAAGAATGTAGCAATGCAACAATAAATCTTTTATCATATCATAACTGCAATAATTCGCATGAATTAGTCAATCACAAATCCTCTTAGCATGAGATGAAAATTAGACGGAGTAAGAAGAACTGTCTGTCATAAAACTAGAAATCTCATATACAGATGCATAAGCTGAAAGCTAGAATAGCTGTTAAAACATTACAGTAGGGAGCTCTTCTCAACCATCGATCATTACAAAATGGCAAAAATGCCTACATATACTCTTCTCTTCCTTTCGCCTAGTAGAGGCATCTCAGAACTTTCAATGGGTAACGTCTCCTCAATCAAATCTGTCCTCTTTTCCCCTGTCATATGCCTCTTTAATTCAGCATGGCTCATGCCAGGGGGTAGCTGAGCCCTTTGAATGTTGAATTGGCGTGTGCGGGTTCCTCTGGCGAGTTGAAGACTCGGCGTGACCTTCTTGAAGAGAACCGGTACAGGGGACCTTCCCGGATAGACTTTCGACCGAGATCTCCATACTCTGTAATAAATGAGTGTTGTGAGTTTTGAGCCATCCTCTCTTTTCTTCATTAATCTCCATCAGGTACTGGGATTTAGCCCACGTTGAATCGACATCTGGAACATCACCGTGCCTTCCTTCTGTGATTAAGCTCGACACTTCGGGGCCCAAGTGGCCAAATGAAAAACATAAACGCCCCTCCCCTAGGCCTCCTTCTTGATGACTAGGCTCCAAAACCATGGGCCCGATTCTGGGCGCCATCGGAAATTCGGGGTTTGGGGTTTCAAAATGTAAGAAACGAGGGGTGCCTACTCCTCGAAACTCCGATACCCGATACGCCGATGGGCTGCCATCTGTCCCGGTTGGATCAGACGGTCCAGATTTGTTTTGAACCATGGCGCTTCCCCTTGCTAAACCCTGGGCAACTGATCGGCCCCGAAAACCCGATGGCCATCGATCCGCTTCTATGGATAGATCTCAGCCGCTGATGGAAAAACTTTGCCCACTCGCTTGACTTGCTGCTAAAAAATGGGATTCTCTCGTGCTATACTTGGGTGCTTCCCTTACAACTTGCAGACCTGGGTACGCCTAATCCCAAGACAAGAAATATCGCTAACACCACCATTGTTTGAAGATCTCTCCTGGTGGTATAAATCAATGAATGTGCTATGTTGTAGTGAGAAATAGGTCAAGGTGGAAATTGATGTTTGGCCTAGCGAATGTTATCTGAAATTGAAATATATTGGGTAGGGTGGTTAGGCCTCTACCTAGGAGGGTGACACTCTCTCAATGGGTCGTTCCACGCATTTAAAGTTGTTGACTGGTGACCTAAACATAAATTTGGCCTATAATTTTTTAAGGAAATATAATGGCATCTCCTTGTTATTACATAGAGGTTTGTCAAAAAACATAAACCACCTATCCATTTAGTGGTCTATAAATGGTTGGTATTTGCATCAATCCATGAAAATACATTTTTTTCTCATTGAAGGGTGTAAACTAGTTCTGAGGTCAATAAACAAGGTCACGAGATCTTGTTTTTAAATTTGTGGATCTCTCACCCAGTCTCTATTTCAACATGTCCTATAATATTCAAACATCTTAGCCCTATAATTGAAAATAATAGATAACTAGCCTCAGGCAGGCATCAATATTGGAAGATACAATAGTCTCTAGTGAGGTAGCCACTGAGAGGTGTGAGATCTCTCTGGCATTTCTAAAATCTCATATTAGGTTTCTCAATTACTCAAGGCTATTGTCAATTTCAATGTTTTCTTCCAGTGGTTGGGGATTAGGGTTGCGAATTTCTTCATTTTGTAATGGTGGGTTCAATTTTTTCTAAGGTGGAGGCTTTGAAGATAAATAAAATAATTTTTATAATTTAAGGAATTTATGAAATAGAAAAAAATGAACACTTAGTTAACTTATGTCAGATCATTGCAGGAAACTATGAATGTGGTGATGTCCTTGTGGTGGTCAAAATCACTAAATCACTCCTGAAATCATGCCTCCTTCACCTAGAATGTGTTGCATAATTTGCAATGTAAAACAACAAACAATATGCACCTAGCACCAGAGCATTTAATGGTTAAATTCTCTATATCATGAGATATATACTATTCAATTTAAAGGTGTTTCAAACAATATATATCCCAACATATAAAACATTGAATGATCTATTGCTAAGTGTATATTGATAGCTATATAAAACAATCTACCCTTTTTTTATTAATACTCACATATTGTGTGCATATTCTTAGCACATATGCCTGCATATGACTTGATAGATTAGTTGGCAAGTTGTTTGATAGTTTGGAGGACCTAGAAGCAATTGGAAAAAAAATACATATGCATTTCTAACCACTTGATTACCACTTTTTCAAATACATAAAACATAATTTAACAAAATATATATGAAAATTCATAAATCAAACCAACAAATCATGAATAAAATATATAATCAAACAAATAACATATATTATGTTTATTAGAATCAACCTAATAATATATAACAAATCATAGATTATAATAATAATAATAATAATAATCTATTTTTAAAGTCATTGACTTA
The DNA here is from genome assembly GCA_009831015.1 of Picea engelmannii. Taxonomy (NCBI): domain Eukaryota; kingdom Viridiplantae; phylum Streptophyta; class Pinopsida; order Pinales; family Pinaceae; genus Picea; species Picea engelmannii. The sequence continues at coordinate 34,444 of ML828641.1, read as the reverse complement.
TAAAGTTTGGATTCGAACTTGTGACTCTTTAAGAAAAAGCACATATTCTTAACCATATATATATATATATATATATATATATATATATATATATATATATATATATAACAAATCATAAATAATATGTAATTATTTATTTAACAAATTAAACAACAAAACAATATATATAACCAAATTCATAAATCTACAAAATGCATTACAATTTAATAGATCTCATGACATACTATAATCAATTAAAGCTGTAATTAAATATGTAATTTAAATGTTCAAAGTTTTTTTTTTTTTTATACATTATTTAAATGATTTTGATTTAAATTTTGATTAGAAATTTAGAAAAATAATTAAAATTGTAGATTTTAATTATAATTAAAATTACATATTCACTAATATTTTGAAATTTTTTAAAAATATTGAATAAATTTATAAATTTATGCATTCAAAAATACTATTTAAAAAATGTAAAATTACAATTTTACACAATTACTTATGTAATTTCTATAATAATTTTTAAATTTAAAAAAAAATTAAAATATTTAAAAAACAATTAACACCACACTTCCCAGTGAAGGAGATGAAGCACAGCACTATGCAACAGTTATTCAAACCTATGAAAGGCCGATCTACCACGTATGCATAGCACCAGAATTCCCGTCGTTTGAGAGAACAAAGGTGTTTTTTTCGATATGCATGCAAAATATGTAGACCGATGTTTCTCGTGCACAGTATATTACCATTCTATGAATTATATATTTTCTTACAGTGTAGTGGTGTGTTGTTGTTATTATTATTATATGTTTATTTATTTTTATTTTTATTTTTCTTTTCATTATTAAATTCGAAATTATAAACCATTTTTTTTTTCTTCTCTTTCTTACAAGTAAATGATTTTTTAACTGCACATATTTTTTTCCACCAAAAGACAGGGCAGATTTAGGGTTTAGGGTAGGAACAGGGAGAGTTGCTTTGGTTTCATTCGATTCCAGTTACTTATTGCAGTAGGTTTTTACGGAAGGAATTTATATAATGTTTAAGTGATTAGGTAGGGGTAGGGTAACAAAGCACGTTGAAATGAACGACCAGCTAGTTTGTCTTTGATGAAATAATTAACTAAGGGAGAACTATTATTAATCCTTCACTATATCTATTAAAGTAGTGAGATTTGATGCTTCTATTTAATAGCTATAATAGTTAGATAAATTATAATTTTTTATCATACAAATTATATTTTAATGGATTATCTTTTTAAATGATTCTTGTAGTTGGATTTTCTAAATTTCAATTTCTTAGAAGTATAACTTATGAATATTTTTGACTTTGATATCATCACATAATAACCTCTTCACATCAGGGCATTACTGGCTATCACATGCATATAGATTTTTCAAGTGGTTAACTCAATCACAATCTAAACAATTTAGAACAAAAGTATATCAATATGACTCACAAATCCTAGAGAGATAAATAACCAAACAATTATAGTTAATGACAGGATAGTGCCTCAAGCAGTAAAACAATAGAAATACAATAGTTACCTATAATCCTTCACCTCACCATAGACCAACCACTAGTCTCAATGAATACCATATAAGAAGGCTCTTGACCATGGGGAGATCACACCCAAGGGTCAATTTTTCCACCCAACCAATACAACCACTTAAATCAAGTGTTGCCCCCTAAGTAGGGCTTAAGATCAATGAGGTGTTTCCCCCTAAGTAGAGCTTAAGCTCAATTAGGTATAGGATAGGAACATAGAGCACTCAAAAGGTGGCTCACTCAACTCATAGATTGACCCAAGGATCTTAATACCAATCCAATCTGTGATGAACACCCAAATGGTTAGGCATCATATTTAGTAGCGACATCCCAAAGTCCAAAAAAAATCCATTGCTAGGTAGAGAATAGTTCTCTAGCTCTAGGTAGAAATTCCTTCATAATTGAACAACAACCAACCCCCTCACCTAAAGTCGAAATCACTTTTCTAATCTCTCAAGGATAATGGACACCCCCAAGAATGTATCTTGGCTATCACATTTCCCTACCAAGTCACACATGGGACGAAATTAGGATTATGGGAAGAAACACAAGTGCCATAAAGTGGGTAAAAAATGAATTACAACTCATTCCCCTTGGGCTTTTTACCCCAATTTACTTTAGAAAACATTTTCAAGTCACTTTTCCCTTTCTTAGTTTACTATGTGCAAAAATTAGGCGGGCCATCCTCATTGAACAAGAGCCCTTTTCCCTTTGATGCCATTTACAAAATTTGAATTAAGATCTATCTAAGTTGCTCCACTCAATCTAGGTCCTCTGAAACATAGACTTGCAACTCAATAATTAGTGTCCAACTAACATAAATGCCTTAAAATTCTGTCTAGGATGCTCTAGACATCTAACCTAGGTTAACGCAGGTCCCTAATCAAGGAAACACAACAATACATTGCAAACAAAACAAAAGGAGTTTAGCAGGTGTGTTACAGTGATAATGGTGCTCCATATCATCCATTAGAGCATTGAATAATGCAAAAAATACACACACCAACAATTTTAAAATCATTGGTGTGCTTAGAATGTTATAGATTACCATTATTAGATTACCCAAGTTACTGCATGTGCAACAAATTGGAGTAATACCAAGAAATCATGTCTTTGCAAAGTCCAAACATAGATTTGCAATAGGTCTTATAGAGATATTTGAAATATATTTTTTGTTTAGATGATCTCTTGCACCAAATAACTATTACAACAATTTTCAACAAAATAATTCCTCTAAATGTAATCCTTTTCCTTCAATAGTAGCTTACTTCAAGTTTATGGTTCTTTTCAATGAAGCATACTACCAGTGTGCTAGCTATTTGAATATTCTTGTGAATTGGAATGTCTTTGCAACCATGGGACATGGAGCATGAATACCATAGCTTTGATACTAAATGTTAGGATTATAATAGCACAATAAAAAAAATATTTACATTGAACATTCCATTATATTTATCTTGTCTCTCACATGTATCTATCACTTTAGAATGTACATTAAGTCCATTTATATAGCATGAGATAACCATAACAATATTACCCGTTTAGACTTTTTGTTCAACCATCTCCATAACTATCTCCCAAAATCTCTCAAGTGATACCATGAGATCCTCATCCCTAACTTCTCTCATTGTTCTCATTTTATTCTTACATACACTTTTATATAGTGTACTTCATCATACATTACAATGCAATCATATTATGCGGATATTTATCATCACAAATATACGTTAATCCTGCAATGCAACTTATAAAGGCACTCCCATGCCATGCGATGTGCAAAGATACAAACGACCACACTAGTGGAATTATTTTTAAATGGAAAAAGGAGAATTTACAAACTAAATTGGAAAACAAAAACCATGAAAATGTAAGTTAAGATGAAGAAAAGGAATTACATGGCCTCTTTTTCATTGTGAGGGAATGATTGTCACATAAATCACATATTAATTTTGAATGTGGGGGTGGGTAGGGGGTCAAGGTTGAAAAATCCAATGACGAAATGGAAAACAAAGTAGTCATAGAGGGACAAAGGGCACTTGTGCTTGAAGGTGTTGGAAGCACTTTGTATAGTAAAAAAATTGAAATTGTTTCGATATATTATTTTTTTAACCTTACTGAAGTGAGCTTCGTATCTTTATGTAGTAATGCAATTATAGGTTTGGAACACATTGATAAGAAATTAAAAAAAAAAAAATAATGTTATGCTCCATGTAAAGTTATGTAGTGGCACATTTAGAGTTTTAGTAAGCACAATGATTTTTTGTAAATATTTTTTTGAATAAAAAACAGTTTTTTTTAAGTTAACCCCTAATGCAGTTCTCTTAGGTCAAGATGAACCAAAGAAGTTGTATGTTTTGTGCCCACCCCATAGCAATTTTTTAAAAATACTTTGTTTTATAAATTTTTAGTGTGCTTTGATATTATTTTATTTGTCCCTTCTCTAGTGCACCTTGTATCATGATCCACTCGTGGAAATTGATTATAAAAGTTTGAGAAACCTTCATTAGTGAACATTGCAAATGATAGTGAAAAATCACCCTATCAACAGATTAGAAAGGGTCCTTGTGTCAGTAAGATCATGATATAGGAAGTAACCAAATCTCGATCGATTTTATATTATACATAAATATCCCATCATGATTTCTACCCCACTCTAATTATTGGATCAGAAATGAAAATTGAATGAGATCTTTTTCTATTTCAATTGACTTAGAAAAGAAACCCTGAGAAGAAATTTGATGTTGTGGATAATGCATATGGTGGGTTGTTGTTGATTCTTATCTCCCCCAAAACCAACCTAGTTAAAAAGAGGATATGGGTAGCTATCATTATCGTTTCTCCGTAAACGCATCTATACCAGGTTACTAGGTTTTGATACCTCTGCTTAAGCCATAGTTGAAAGAAAGATGCTCATTAGCCCTATTTAACCCTATCTAAGTTTATTCAAATTCATAATTATATAAATTCAAGTACTTTAGTTGATTCACTTAATCTTTGTCAAAACCAAATTTCAAAATTGAGGTTCCCTTTTATTTTATTAATAAGTCCCTTTATTTTATTAATAAGTCAGTTTTTTCATCTTCACTTACTGAATTACATCTTGCATAAGGATTAGATTATTTTTTATTTGTTTTTCTTCCACAAACTTTGATTGTTACTTTGAAATAATTTTCTATAACACTATTTTTAATCTTGTAATGATTTTTTTTGTTATGATGTCATAAAATGTAGGGATAATTTTAAGGATGAAAATTTATCTTAGAATGTAGAAATATTGGCTAATCTTACTAGTCCTTAATATGCAAACTATAAAATGTTTGGTGATATTTTTGTAAATATATTCAAATTTCTAAGGATTTTATATCTTTTCTATAAAATTTGGGCTATTTTAACTTAAAATAATTTTATTCTATAGAATTTGGGCAAATCGCTTTTAGAAAAAATGAAAATTGGTGAAGCTTTTTTTTCTAAATGTTATTTGGGAATGAGGAAAAGGAATACTCACAAGATGACTAGAACTTTTTTTTGTACAAATCTATGACATACTCTAAATGTTCTACATTTTTACTTTTTTTCCGGGTATTTTTTTCGACTAGTTTTGCCAATATCCAGTAAGAAATTTAGAAAATTGCATATTTAAGATTACATATTCTGGGTGCTCAAATCTATAAAGAATCCATTACCTTGGGGCTTTTCCATTTAATATTGAGAAAATTTTACCTTTCTTAATTGAGAAAATTGTTAAATGCATCTCTTCTTGATATTGGTTGCATTAAACTTTTGTTTAATTCTTTTGAAATCATGTTAGGAATGTACTTATAACAGCGAGACACTACATATTACATGTAATATGTAGTATTACTACATATTACATGTAATATTTAGTAATATAATATGTACTATTACTACATATTACATGTAATATGTACTATTTTTACATAATAATATGTAGTAACTATATATTATTACATGTGATATGTAGTAATCGTTAGAATTGTCAATGCAGAGAACACAATTTACATGTAATAATTAACAATCACACACATATTATAAACACTGGGATTTCATGTGGTTCACCCAAACGTTGGGCTACGTCCACCAAGCATAGCCATCAGTTGTCTTATTATTCAGATCATGGAGATTACATCAGCTCATTCACACTCAATCGTTTTTGCCTCTATGGGCTTACATGAATTTATACATTCACACAAGAAAATGAATATTAAATGCAATCCCTATCCATATTTTAACTTGGTCTATTTAGTTGTAACCAATGCATAATAATAGGATCCAGATCCATCCTTGAAGGAATTTGTTGTCACCAAATCCCAACAATCTCCACCTTGACAACAATTAACCTGATACCTTGCTCCTTCCTTTTGTTTATCACCTTTTATGCAAGCCAAGATAAGCCAAGCACCACTACAACTTCTCTAATAAAATTGGTTTCATGATATCGCCTGTGTGACTTGCACGAGTTTGGATTTCCCGAGGGGTCACTCCACCTCCAACATGTCATCCACAACTGTGTTGTGAAACATATTTAGTGATAGATATCCTTCTATCAAAAACACCTGTAAAAGATACATTACAATTATCACAGACCATCTCAGTGTAACCATTATAGGTGACATTTGTGCTTCTCAAACGTTGAAGCACCCATTTCACTGCAACACTTGAATCTGTCACATATCTGACAACATCATTAGCATGTGAAACATCTGATCTTAACCATTTCATCACATACAATAGACCTCCTACTAAACTTACACGAGACATAACCTTTTCTTCTTTATAAACAGGCCCTATACTTGAAGAAAACTTATAATTGAAAGAAAGAGGGATAAAAATTGGTTTTACAATGTTCATACTGAACTCCAACCACAACTTACCATTACCATCTATGTTTACTTCCATGCCCTTAATTTGTTTTGCTACTCCTTGATCCCTCATCTGAATTGTCTTGTCCACCTGAGTCATTTTCTTACTGATTTTATCCATGCTTCGGTTTGCATCGAGCATATCAGCAGTAAAGAACATCAAGACTATGAATGTACTATAAACCATATAGTCTTTCCTACCCTTTGAAAAATTCTGACTCACTATGAAGGATTCAAACATCTTGTATATTTTCCTAGGTACCAATAGGCGATACAATGAATTACCTAGCATGAAAACAAATTTATCGTTGCGACCTTGAATCAATCCTTTTGGTTTTTCCATACATACTATATCTCTGTCAATGATAACTTTGTGAGATGTAGGATCCCACACACAACATCCCTTATACCACCATCATAACTTGCAGAGATATAAAACAAGCAGGAATTCAGAAACAAAGATTTTAAGTCTGAAAATGATTTACCGCTTACCAGTACCTGTAATTCTTTCTTGGTCTTATGAACTGGATGCTTCTTCCATAAACAAGAAGATACATTTGTCACTTCAGATGCTACTTTAGTACTCCCTTCCAGCTTATAAAGGTTATCAAACTTTGTTTCCTTCATCACTACTAAATTACCTTTCAATAATGTGATTGCTCCACCTTGACCTGTATACTTATATCCACAAGAATCCAACACTCCCAATGAAATCCAACTTGATTTAAGCTCAGGTACATATCTAGCATCCGTTAATTCCCTAACATTACCATCGAACATCCTGATTCTAATACTTCCAACCCCAACAATTTTACAGGGAATACCATTACCCATAAACACTACACCCTCATCAATAGATTGGTAAGAAATGAACCAATTTCTATGTGAGCATATGTGGTGGGAGTCACCTGAATCTAACTTCCATTCTTCTTGTTATTGTAAATTACTAGAAATGGATAAAACTTGATCAGTCATACCTGAATTTATTACAGCGAAATTTGCTTCCTTTGTATAGTTTTCCTCAGATTCCTTTCTCTTACGACAATCTTTCTTGAGATGTCATGTTTTTCCACAGTACCATCATTTTTCTTTAACCTTTTTGTGTCTTGACTTATATCGAAAGGAACTTCTCTCATTCTTCTCTGTGGTTCGACCTTTGATCAACATTGCCTTTGAAGTTGAGGTTTCTTTACTAGATGTTCTCCTCATCTCCTCAGCCAACAAAGCTCCCACAACTGAGTCATAATCTAAAACTTTTGTTGAGCTAAAGCTAATAGAGGTGACTAGATTATCCCAAGACTCAGGAAACAAACACAATAGTGTAATAGCCTTATCTTCATCTTCAAATTTAACTTCCATACTAGTCAATTGAACTATAAGGGTATTAAAGGTATTTAAATGGAAAATACATTTTGTACTTTCTTTCATCCACAAAATGTATAGTTGTCTCTTCAAGTAGATTTTGCTCGTCAAGGAATTTGTCATATATAAACTTTCCAACTTCGTCCACAAACCAGCTACTATCTTCTCCGAGACAATATTGAACAGAACATCGTTGGCCAAACACAAGTGTATGGCACTCAGTTCTCTCGCATCCATATCATCCTAGTCATCATCTATTATGGTCGCGGGTTGCTTTGATTTTCCCAAAAGCGCCTTCACCACGCCTTGTTGCATGAGTAGATCGTGCATGTTGAGCTTCCAGAGCTCAAAGTTGGTTTTATTGCTGAACTTTTCAATTTCAAACTTCGAACTCTGCATCTTAGCCATTAGCACAAAACATCTCCCAATATCCACTGCTTATAAAATCCAAGGCCCTTATAAAATAATATAACCTTATACTCAAAAGGTTGAACCCAAAAAATTAATGGTGAAAAATATTTTTTTTAAAATATATAAAAATATTTTTATATCTTAATAAAAAACCTTTTATTAAGTCCACCAAGAAACTCCAAATCTTTAAAATAATAGTTAAATTATTATTTAAGTATGCCTTATGATGTCATACTTAAAACCCTTTTTACCCTTTTTACTTTAAGTCATCCACGATTATTCCTTCATACCTTAAATTCGCACCATGACCATGCTTTATATTTCAAACTAAAAAATCATGTGAATTATTTTATGAACGAGTCGTAGTGTCTTTTTAATTTAAGGGAGTCGTAACTTTTGATTTACTAAAGGGAGTCGCTGTACTCACCTTACACTTCCACTGCGGCGAGTCCGCACCTCATGAAACACTTGGAGTGCGAAAATCGTGAAATATCTACGCATTGTTCCTCATATTCAACCGCGAAAATTCCAGAAATTGTAAATGTATGTAAGGCTGACTAGTATGTCGCCACATACTTTCAGAGGAGGGACCTGTGGTGATGTATAAATCGATGCACTCTCACACAGATTTTGCTTCTGGCTCCTCTGAGAATTTGACACTCTTCCAACCAGCTCTGATACCACTTGTTAGAATTGTCAATGCAGAAAACACAATTCACATGTAATAATTAACAATCACACACAACACAGAGATTTCATGTGGTTCACGCAAACATTGGGCTACGTCCACCAAGCATAGGCATCAATTGTCTTATTATTCAGATCATGGAGATTACATCAACTCACTCACACTCAATAATTTTTGTTTCTACGGGCTTACATGAATTTATACAATCACACAAGAAACTGAATATTAAATGCAATCCCTATCCATATTCTAACTTGGTCTATTTTGTTGTAACCAACGCAGAATAATATTTCTTCTTACATATTACATATTACATGTAATATCTCTTCGTGGGTGCGGCGTAGTGGTAAGGTCGGTCATGTAACGACGGTCAGGTCTCAGGCTCGAACCCGAACATGGTCGCTGCTCGCTGCCTGATTAACCGTTCCGAGCCAAGCTCACCACCTTTTAAGGTCGTGGGTGCGGCGTAGTGGTAAGGTCGGTCATGTAACGACGGTCAGGTCTCGGGCTCGAACCTGAACATGGTCGCTGCTCGCTGCCTGATTAACCGTTCCGAGCCAAGCTCACCACCTTCAAGGTCGTGGGTGCGGCGTAGTGGTAAGGTCGGTCATGTAACGACGGTCAAGTCTCGGGCTCGAACCCGAACATGGTCGTTGCTCGCTGCCTGATTAACCGTTCCGAGCCAAGCTCACCACCTTTTAAGGTCAGTGGAGGTAGCGTAGTGGTAAGGTCGCTCTCGTTAAGACGGACAGGTCCTGTGCTCGATCCCGAGCGAGGGCGTGGCTCGCTGTGAGAGTTTAACCGTTTCTGGGCCAAGCCCACTCACCTTTAAGGTCAGTGGAGGCGGCGTAGTGGTAAGGTCGCTCTCGTTAAGACGGACAGGTCCTGTGCTCGATCCCGAGCGAGGGCGTGGCTCGCCGTGAGAGTTTAACCATTTCCGGGCCAAGCCCACGCACCTTTTGAGCACCTGAGTGGGCCCAATGGTTAAGAACATGTGTTATCTCCGGGGAGGTCACAAGTTCAAAACCGGCGGGGGGTAGGGATGCTCATATTAGCCCGTTGTGACAAGGCTGGAAGGGTAGACGACCCCTGGGATAGAGGTTCATGGTGGAATCCACCCCAGTGGGCCTCGGGACGTCTCAACCCCTGCTGAGTCACAAGTTTCTGGTATATCTGGCTTGCGGGCTGTTGGATATACTCTTGGGAGGTTGCTGTTCCCATGGTTAAAAAAAAATATCTCTTCTTGATATTGGTTTCATTAAACTTTTGTTTAATTCTTTTGAAATCATGTTAAGAATGTACTTATAGAAGTGAGTTATGACATATTACATGTAATATGTAGTAACTACAATTATTACATGTAATATGTAGTAACTACATATTACATTATTCACTTTTTTATTTTTATTTTAGCATAGTTTCAAAGTATTTATTTTTCTTTTCTTCATTATAGAGATTTGGTTTCTTTCAATAGTTTTGTTATTTTCAATTACATTGTTTGAAATCTTGTTATTGGATTTTTTTAGATTTCATGTTTTTGTCTCCTTTAAGACATCATATTTTAGATTTTGTTGCTTTCTTTTTTATGTCTAATATAATTGAATATTAGTTTATTTTTTTCCTTAATGAAGTAGTTTGACCTCCATAATTCTTAAACTCTCTTGGAAAAGAATCAATTTTTGTTCAATCTTGAATTTATCTAGAAATATGTTGTTAAACACCTATGTTTTTCTTTATGTTTTGTATTTTATTTGGTAAGGTAAACATCTTAAAATTGAGAGGGGTGTAGTCATTGTTCCACCTTTTGGGGCTTCCCCTCTCCACAATGTCCATGTTGTTTGACAAATGATCAAACACTCATCAAACGCAGTTCGTTTTATAATATTTTCCTTCCATTGGATATCCACTCTTTACTGATCAATAATTTATCCTTTACAAGTTTCTAGTTATTATAGGTGAAACTATTATTCTTTCAAATAACCATTATCCTTATGTCAATGGGCTTAGCCATAAGGAATTGGTGTCTCCTAGTAACATAATGATTGATTGGGTGCATGTAGAGCCTGGTTATTTTCAGGATTCAAACTAAATAAAGGTTTTCTAAATTTCAATTTAGGATTTCTTTTAAGGACTTTCTTATACTTGGAATAAACCAGGAATAAACAATAGCAACAAAATAATGATAAACAATCAGAATAATGATAAACAACAACAAAATAATGATAAACAATAGCAGCAGAACAATGATAAACAATAATAACAGAATAATGATAAACAATAATAACAGAATAATGATAAACAACAACAGTAGAAGTAGAATAATGATAAAAACAACATAATACATACCTCCACTTGTAGGTTTGTTTATCTTGTTCATTTTCTACCTGATTATGTTCTTGTTCTTGCCCTTGTTCTTGCCCAGAATGAATATTAACCTCCCATCCAACTAGGAACAGTCTCTCTGGCTCCCTAGATTGAAGAATCCTTGCGGTTTCCTGGCCCCCGAGCCCAAAATTCCCAGCAACACCAGTGCCCTGTGAGAGCTCCCTAAAACCACTCCTCCAATTTCCTCCTTTGCAATTCAACAATCCCCAAACATAAACAATGATCCCCTTCCAAGTCCTCCCCTTCTTACTTATCCTCCTCTCTCAAATCCCCCCCATTGATTCCCAAAAACCTTATCCCCCCATTAATTACTTCACCCACCTTTTAATAATAAAATAATAAAGACTCATTAATATATTTTAATAATTAATTAAATTAATATTTATCATTCATGATAATTACATAGTTAAATAGGGTTGTTACATACACCCACCCTTCAAGAAACTTTATCCCGAAGTTAGAGTAATTTACAATACAAGGGTAATGACACATGGTTCATACATCCACATCAAATAAACAACATTATCAATAAGCAAAACAAAAAACTTATACATACTAGTGTACATGTGCAAGAAATGCATGCATAGCTAGCACATACAAGGCTCGCGCATGTACTAATGCCATTAATTATCACACCTATAGTAATTCTTGTATGCGTCCAATCCAATCAACAAGACCATTCATTTCATAAAAGATAGTAAACTATTTAAAATGTTCACAAAATCTCTCAATTATAATAATTTAGCACAACAACGTTCATTTAGATAATTGTAGTTCAGTTAAGCAATTATAAATATACATATTTAAATATTCTCTTTTCAAAAAGGGAAAACAGTAAATTCCACTATAAGGAAAAATCCCCATACACTCTCAATTATTTCTATTCATCCTTCCTCCCTAATTTACTTCCATCTTCCATCCCTATCCTTCCTCTGCTGGACTATCTTGGAGTGTCAACTATATTGACCTAACTCCAAACAGAACCTGTAAGTGGAAGTGCCACTCTCTTGACCAAGCTTCCTCAATAGGCAATTCACAGTCATCATCACACATCTAGGGGAGCGTGAGCTAACACCGTCTTCCCATGACTCCAGGTTTCAGAGGATACATGGTGGGAAATGCCTCCACCCCTCCTAATAGGACTAGGGTCCACACCCTACCATGGAATATACAGTGGCACTATGTTGCTGAGAATTTTGTCATCGTATATTCAGTTTTAGGCAGTCTCACCACCTGAAAAACATGCACTGGTCTATATATTATAACAATGCATTCAAACCAACAAAATTTCACATATAAAGATTCATGCCATATGGTTTCTTGGTCAGTGTTCATGACATCAACCTTTATTATCATTATCCTTTGGCTATTTCATATCCCATTGACTTGTAGATTTGTCTATAACACAAAATCATACATATATATGCATTATCATCATGTAAATGCATTCAACCATAATCTCAATTCGGTATCCACATACCAACAACCTTAAATTTCAAAATTCTCAAGTTAGAAATATATCACATAATATCCCCATAATTCAAATAATGTTAAACATTCATAGAATTGACACTATCATAATAGATTGCATAATATCCATCATCATTCAAATAATATTAAACATTCATAGAATTGACATTCACGTAATAGATTGCATAATATCCATCATCATTCAAATAACGTTAAATATTCATACAATTGCCAATCACATAGGTTCATACGTCTTAAAAGTTCAAGTGTATCATTAATAGTTTCACAGTGAATAGAAAATAAAGGTGATTAGGATTCAGGTAATCCTAGATGTCTAAGTCAAAAGGTCGCATTACATACACCCAACCTTCGAGAAACATATTCTCGAGGTGGTAAAAAAAGTGAGGGATAATCTCGTCGTAATGTCTCGACATCCTCCCAAGTAGCAGATCTTGGAATATATTTGTCCCACTGGACCTTAACTTTGTCTACCGAACGGTTCCTGAGTTGTCAGACCCTATGGTCCAATATGAATAACGATTCTACCGTGAGGGTTCCTGCGTCCGATACCTGCAATTCCTTCCAATTCAGTGTTTGAGATTCGTCAGCAATATAATGACGTAGAACAGATACATGAAAAACATTATGAGTTTTATGCAAGTGGGGTGGTAGTACGAGACGATAGGAAATAGGTCCAATTCTCTCTTGGATTTTGAACGGTCCTATAAATCGAGGTGACAACTTTGTTTCCTTACCAAACCAAATGGTACTCTTATTAGGCCTGATACGAATGAAAACTTGATCTCCCACTTTATAACTTCGGTCAGTCCTATGTGCATCAGCATAACTTTTCTGTCTATCCTGTGCTTCCTTTAGTCTCTTCCTAATCTGAATCAACTGTTCCTCCATATCTTGAATCAATTATGGCCCAACTTTCACTCGGTCTTCTAACCTTTCCCAACTCAACTATGTTCTGCATGGCCTTCCATACAGAGCTTCGTAGGGTGGCATTCTGATGGAGCTATGAAAACCGTTATTGTAGGTGAACTCTACCAAAGGTAGGTACTTCTCCCAATGGTTTTGATTATCCATAACATACACCCTAATAATGTCTTCCATAACCTGATTTAATCTATCAGTTTGCCCATCTGTTTCAGGATGATAAGTTGTGCTTAAGTTCAACTGAGTCCCCAACACTCACTGCAAACTTGTCCAAAACCTAGAAGTGAATCTAGAGTCCCTATATGGAATGATCTTCTTGGGTATCCCATGCAAACGGATGACCTCACTTAAATACACGCGTGCCACATCAATGACATCATAGGTGTCTCTAATCAGAATAAAATGAGGACTCTTGGTTAACTTATCAACTATCACAAGAATGGTAATGTGTCTATGCAATGTGAGCAGAAATCCCACAAACAAATCCATAGAAATGACTTCCCACTTGGACATAGGGACATCATGTGGTTGTAGGAGACGTGTTAGGTGGTGGTGGTCGGATTTCACTTATTGACACTCTAGGCACTTGGCGACGAAATGGACTACATTGTGCTTCATGCCTACCTAGAATAAAAGCTTATACATGTCTGTGTACATTTTCTTCACACCCAAATGTGAACAATAAAGTGCTCTATGGGCTTCCTTCAGTATGATGCTTCGAATATCCCCACCTTCGGGGATGTACATCCTTCCTTGATGTCTTAATAGTCCATATGATTCGAGGCTATATCCTTTATACTTTGGATCTAATTGGCTCCCACTATGGAGGGTTGAAGTAACCTTTAAATACCAACTATCTCCAAGGAGTTTCCCCAACACTTACTCCCTAAGATTGACTTTTAAGGGTACCAAGGAAAAGATATGTGGTCTCCTACTCAAGGCATCTACGACCACATTTTCCTTTCCCTTGATGTATGAAATTCCAAAATTGTACTCACTGATAAAATCACTCCATCACCTCTACCTGGCATTGAGATCCCTTTGAGCGAAGAGATGTTTTAGACTTTCATGGTCCATTTTGAGCTCAAAATTCTTCCCCACTAGATAGTGCCTCCAAAGTTTCAGAGCTAGCATTACAGCTCCCAACTCCAAATAATGAGTAGCGTAAATATCCTCATGTTGCTTCAACTTCCTCGACGCATACGCTATCACTCCCCCATCCTACATTAGCATGGCCCCCAACCCTTGCTTCGAGGAATCCGTGCAGATTATGAAGTCTTTTTCAATATCTGACACTCGTAGAATTGGTGCACTAGTTAGTAACCTCTTAATCTCGATGAATGCACTATCGCATTCTTCTTTCCATTCATACCTGACCTCCTTGTGTTGCAAAGTGGTGATGGGTTTCGCTATTTTAGAGAACCCTTCCACAAATCTCCGATAATAACCTGCTAGCCCCATGAAGATTCTTACCTCATGAGCATTTTTCGGCACTGGCCATTCCATAATGGCCTTTACCTTTTTTAGGTCCTCAAAGATTCCTTCACCAAAAATGATATGACCTAAATAGTGAATTTCTTTCTGGAAGAAAGAACACTTCAACAACTTTCCATACAATTTGTTCTCTCTAAGGCAGGACAACACTACTCCCAAGTGTTCCTCATGTTCTCTTTCGTTCTTGGAATAGATGAGGATATCATCTAGAAAGACGTGTACAAAACCATCTAAGTACTTCCAGAATACACCATTCATGAGGCTCATGAATAGTGTTGGTGCATTGGTCAAACCGAAAGGTACTACAACGAACTCGTAATGCCCAAACTGAGTTCGAAATGGAGTTTTAGGAATATCTCCTTCCTTAATTCTTAACTGGTGATACTCTGATCGCAAATCAATTTTTGAGAACACCGCTACTCCTTTCATCTGATCAAAGAGATCATCTATCTGTGGCATTGGGTACCTATTTTTCATTGTAGCACGATTCAAGTCCCTGTAATCTATACACATTCATAAAGAACCATCCTTCTTCTTCACAAAAATTACTGATGCACCCCAAGGTGAGACACTAGGCCTTATTATCCCTAAGTCGAGTAGCCTTATTATCCTTAAGTCGAGTAGTTCTTTCAACTGCATCTGCAACTCACAAAGTTCTGGTGCTGTCATCCTATATGAAGTCTTGGAAATTGGCTCTGCACCAGGTTTTAGCTCAATGGTAAAATCAAGCTCCCTCTCAGGAGGTAACCCTGGAAACTCTTTTGGAAAAACATCCTTAAACTCTGACAATACTGGTTATTGATCCAAGGAGGGTCCTTTCCTTTCATTGAATGCTTTCACTACATATAGTCAACACCCTTTCCTCCTGCAACGTTTAACCTTCATGGTCGAGATAAAGCATAGAGACACCTTCCTCTGTACACTATG
Source organism: Picea engelmannii (assembly GCA_009831015.1). Lineage (NCBI taxonomy): Eukaryota > Viridiplantae > Streptophyta > Pinopsida > Pinales > Pinaceae > Picea > Picea engelmannii. The sequence goes on along the minus strand of ML828641.1, from coordinate 18,352 downwards.
GATATCTACTGGCCTCCCTTCATCATCAACACAAAGCACCCTTTTTGTGAAACAATCTACCATATCTCGATGGGCTTCTGACCAATCCATTCCAATGATTAGGTCATACGTCCCCAGAATAGTGACGTATACCTTCATCCTAGTAGTACACACTCTCAGGTCTATTAGAAAATTATCAACGCTAGGTCCTACCACTTGTTTTCCCCCCGAAGCCATCTCAACTTGTTTAAAGTTATCATGCTCATAGGCTTCTAACCCATGCTTTTCTAATGAAGATGGTGAAATGAAACTATCTGTAGCACCAGAATCAAATAAAATTTTAACATTGACATAATTTAGCATACCTGACGACTCCACCACCATGGATTGATGTTCTGCCTGGTGATTATTAATTGTTGCATAAGTCTGGTGGCTACTACTTGCTCTTCCCATCGGGGCCTTTCCTTCTCTATGCACAAATCGTGCTTGCAACTCTGGGAAGTCACGCTGATAATGGGGTTCTCCACACCCCCAACACGTAACACGAGGTGGAACCTGCGCACTTCCCTGTGACGGTCTATGAAATGAGTTCCTTCCCTTGGAGCCCCTGCCCCTACTTGTTGCTCCCTGAGAAGGTCGTGGAATTTCCTGCGTCATTGGTGATGAGTGGGATGTTGCACTTGTTGCCATTGAAATACTTGTAGCAACTGCCTTAGGTGTGACTTTATTACCATAGGAGGTGGCCTAGAGCTCCCTCCCTTGGAGAAGGTCCTAGGGGCCTTCCCCACGAATCCAGGATGTTGTGGAAAGGTCGATCTCATACCTCCGTTTAAGCTCATATGCTCCTTTGCATAACGTGCATTTTCAACTTCTTTCTCTACTGACGATGGTTTCCAGATCTGTACCATGGCCCTTATCTTAGGGTTTAACCCATAGAAAAAACATTATGCATGTCGTTGATCAGTATCCATGTACGATACATATTTTACGAACTCCATGAACCTAATTTCGTACTTTTCCACGGTCTTGTTTCCCTGAACTAGAGCATGAAATGCTTCCACCTATTGTTCCTTGTAGTAAGCCAACAAATATTTCCTTCGAAACCTTTCCTCAAAAAGTTCTCATGAGACAGTGTCTGGGGTAAGGTGCAACTACCTCTCTAGGTTACCCCACCAGTTCAAGGCACTATACTTCAACTAAAAGATTGATATTTTTGCCTTTGATGTGAAAGCATAGTCTCTTAAGGAGAAACATCGTGTCATTCCTTCCAACCATGCCTCTGCACGCTCACTCGCATGACTCCTGGTAAACTCTGGGATTTTGATCTTCTGTAGTTCTCTAGTGATGTCCTCGGGTGGAGGCCCTCCCTTTGAGTCCCTCGACGCTTCAGGGTTACCCACTCCATATGCTGGGGGTTCCACTTCGATATCTTCTCATTGACTACCCTTTAAAGTCTCATTAATAGCCTCCAAAGACTGCAAAATGAGAGCTAATTCAGGCGATGGTGGCGGTGTTGGTCATCCTTGCGACGATGCCCCTTGGCCTCGATTTCCTCGAGTCCTAACCATCTTGAATAATTGAATCTGCATCAAACCAAATTCTTGTCAGGGAAGAGTCTAAGGTAGTTCACAATCACTCAACTTATACTTGTAAACATAGGGTTAGGCGTAAGTTTTTTTTTTACTTGTCTGTAAACAGACATTACTCTCTTTAGGGTAAGTGGCTAAAGATTTGGGTCGAAAGCCTTTAAGCTTGGTAACTTTGTTCAGATAAGTTGCTAACTCCCTTGCCTTGCCCACTACGAGGTACCTGCCAATAAGTGTCACTTACCTCCTTAAGTCTTTAGAGATTTGAAAAATAATTAAAGTGTTTTAAATACAATGTTGTTTAATTATTATAACCCTAGAACCTAGACAAAACTTTAACCTAAGTTTCCATAGTCTTAATCAACACATTTAATCTAATCCATAAAATTAATATTATTATTAGTATCATAATTAAGTACATATTAACATTAATTAATCACTTAATTAATTAATCATTCAAATTAATTAATCACTTTAGTTTTATTTTAATCATTTTTAGTTTTAATATCAATAGTTTGAATTTTTTTGTTTTTTTTTAATAATCAAAATTTTGAAATAATTAAAAATTTAAACTAAATTAAAACATTTTTTTTAAAGAATGTTTAAAATAATTAAAGTTTAAAAGAAATAAATAAAAAAGAAATAAATAATTAAAATAAAAATAAATAAATTAAATAATTTAAATTAAAAAAAATCAAAGTCGGACATTTTGGGTCCTCGCATGAAGCCCATGTGCCCCCCCATCTCTCATTACCCAAAACCCTACACCCCTCGCATAACGCCTCTCCTCATGGGCTTCTTACATGTGACCTATGCTTGGTGACTTAGACACTGTCTTTAGTGTTGAGTTTAGGTGCTTGGCTCGATAGCTCATGGACTTGGCGCTTGGTTTCGGTTGTTTTCTTAGAGGTTGTTTGCTTGTGGTTTCTCGTGGTATCTCCCTTGGTCGTTGGATTTCTCGTGGGACCTCCTCCTTTGTGTGAAGGGTAGTGCAAAGAAAACCGCCCCTTGTGGGCTCCTCTCAGCTCAGTGTTGGTTTATCCCTTGGTTGTGGTTTGTAGCTTGGTCGTGGTGTTGGTTTCTGCCTTGGTCATGGTTTCTCCCTCGACTTGTGGAAAGAGCTCGATACTTGCCTCGACATTGTTGCTTGGACTCGGGTGCATAATCTTCCCTACCCGTGGACTCTCGAGTGCTTGATACTTGGACTTGACTCGAGCGCTTCAGACACTTAGGTGATATTTGATCTGTTTTCGATAATGAATTTGAATTACAAATAGATCGCCCTTGTGGGATCCTCCCTTGATGGATTTGGCATTGGGATTGTGTGATCTGTGTAAGGCCTTGAACAAGCATTTGGCATAGTTCACAAAATATGTTTTCAGCCTTGCAATTGGTGTATCAGGGGTTGGAGGTGCTATGGTTGTTTTTGGAGCTGCTGATGCAATTTTCTCGTTATTGGGTGGATGCTTAATGAATGGTTTGTTGTCCATCACCCTCATTACGTATGGTGGTATCATTTTTCAAGGAATTGTGCTTTTTTGACTGTGGTTGAATCATAGCTTTGGAAGTGGAGCAGTAGACTTAATCAATCTACTAGGCATGGCCACATTTTGAGGTTTAGGGGATGGATTTTTTAACACACAAATCAATGTTGTGCTTGGGCTACTTTTTCCTTATGATACAAAGGCTGCCTTTTCACAACTAAAGATATGGAAAAGTGGTGCTATAGCGGTTGTATATTTGGTTGACTTCGATGGCATATGTGGATGATTTGGGGATTAGGATTCAAGCCTAATA
>ML828640.1:42445-55409 GCA_009831015.1 Picea engelmannii | reverse complement strand
TCAATACCGCTTCTTCTACGCTCACGGTGGTCGTCTTCAATACCGCTTCTTCTACGCCCACGGTTTTAATTGACAAGTAGTTTTTTAAAGTTAAGGTAAAGGAGGCATGGAATGACAAGTGGGTTTTTTTTAAAGTGAAAAGTCTATGGAATACATGGGTCATGTGTGGAATATGGGGAGAAATGTCAGGCAAAACAAAGTTGAGTGGCCCACACAGTTTTCAGTGCCAATCGTTTCAACTAATTGTCAGCCATCCTTTGATGGGTTGTTTTTTAAAATTCAAGGTAAAATAATTATAAAACATTTTTTCCTTAGAAAATCAATATAATTTTGTAGCAATAGGTTCATATGGTAATTGGTTATTTATGATAGTGTGTTTTTAAATTCAAGCCAATATAGTATGCATGTTTTTATAGTTATAGTTAATTATAATGTCAAGAATCTTTTTGATAAAAAATTGTGTGAAGTTTTGAAAAGTCAATATCATTTTGTAATAATTGGTTCAACTCGTTGTCTGATAGTTGTTGTTTTTAATGTAAGGTAAAATATTTATAAAATATGAGTACTCAGGTTTTGTTTTTATAGTTAGTTATAATGTTAAGAATTTTTTTTTGGATAAAAACTGTTTATAGTTTTGAAAAGTTTAATTTTATAGTGGACATTTTATTTATCATTACGGACAGACATAAGAAGCTGATATCTTTAAAATTTTGGACTTTTCAAAACTTCACAAACAATTTTTATCTAAAAGTTTTTATTGAAAAATTAATGTTTTTTTTTAACATAATAATAAATGTTGTATAATTGTGATGAGTTAATTTGCATTAATGGATAGAAACAAGTGATGATTGTTTTCACTGATAATTGAGAATTGAATTATAATATGTTTATAAATTGAATTGACTCTAATAATTAAAAACAAAAACATGTGTTTTCTCTAAAAAAAAATTATAAATTCAAATCCAAAAAACTTAAAAAATCTCAGACAACTTGTACATAAACTCATGATTAATTACAAAGATAAAAAATCAAATGATTCAAATCTTCCACTATATAACCAAAAAAACACAACAAATAAACCCTAAACCCAAGCTATCCTTCCATAAACCCTAAACCCTGAATGCAAGTAAATCATCTATAAACACAATTCACATTTCTTGTTAAGTGTCACGTCGATGGCGATTGCTTTGAAAACTATCCTGTCTGGTCGGTGGCGATTGCTCCAGAAAAGATTCCAAATTTTATATTTAAACAATTATACATGGATCGTTCTCCGTTCAGTGAATATATACATGGATCGTTGTTGGATGGGACTTCATCCAACAATGTGCATTCAAAACAATTCAAACTTTGATAGCGATATATTTTTACGGATAATTATTGATGGAGAAACCCTGCTACACAGAATTTTTTTCCATTGGCAATCCATTCATGGAGCACGGTGAATTTCATCAAGAGAGACGTAAAGTTATTTCTCAGGAATCTAAATTGTCATCATTTAATTATTTTTTATTAGAAATTCATGGTTTGAAATCCTTTAGTTTAAATGTTTTATTTTTTTTTGAGTTTATGCGGGTATATTTTCTAATCAATTTTTATTGAAATCAGATAAAAAAATTATTGGAACTTCGTATTGAGTGATTGAATTTATATAATTCGAGTGTCCTGAGAGTTATTTAGGATGCCAATTCCATTTAAGCATTCAAAATTACAATTTAAAAAACACAAAATGGAGATTTCATCAAAATTTGTTTTGTCGAATTCCAGTGAAAAAATTCAAAAAGTCCAATATTTAAACAACCCCGTTGCATACAGCGTGCATGTGGATACATCATGAGGGGAATCTCGACAAACTTCACAAAGCATCCATTGTATTTACCACAAGGCGTGTGGTTGGGCATCGATCGTCTTTTATGGGAAAAGAGATGGAGCCTTCTCGAAATCAAATCCTACGAGATCATTTTGTTTTGAGTGTTGTCTAACATGTCTCGATCTTTTTCCATGTAATGTAAGTTTTCAAAGGTTTTATGATCGTATCATCTCAAACAATTATGGTTACATTTCCATTTTTGTAACAAGAAAAAAAGGATGAGAGGGTTTGCATTGAATAGAATTTCATTAAGGGAGTGGGGCTAATGATACATCTTGTTTTCCATCACTCTCCTTAGCTTAAAATTTGAGTTGTGAAAAGACAATCATGATATCATTTTTTTTAAAAGTTGATTCTCTCAATATTTCAACCAATCAATACTGAAAGAGGTAACTTTCATACTATAAAAGCATTAAAGTTCAAAAGATGCTGCGACATTTCAATCAATCAATATACTTCTTCAAATTTCAAATACTCCTACTAAATTTGTGGTTGACCACTTTCAAAATGGTTGGTAAGCAAAACCATTTGAACTCCCACTTCCCTTATCTTCAAAAAAAAAAAAAAAAAATGATGTCCCAAAAAAACCATTGGTTGGTGCTTTTTCATTCCTTTATTGAAGATGTTCCTATGGATTTTGGGCACCATGTCTTGCTTTATTACCACATGTAGGACCTTAATGTTCAACACCTTTAATTTATCTTAGAAAGTGTCATTGCCTACTCTTAGAACTTCTAAGAAAAAAGACATTAACTTTGACAATCTCATAGGGGTCAACTTTGTACATATTTAGTGCATTAAGAGTGACCTCATACGAACTCAACAAAGAGAGGGCACCCTAGAAACATGGCATTGATCTCATAGGAAAACAATGTTTCTTTACATAGGTTTGATGCTAATTCTAGTAGTTGGTGTGATTTATTTGTTTTTTTTTACTATTAGTTATCATTCCATCTACTAACTATTGTTTCATGGAGATATGTGTTAGAAATTGCAAAGAAAGGCACAGCCATGAAGTTCTAAATGAGATTTTCTCAAGTGACTTTCATGCTTTCTACAACAAGCTATGTGTTCTTAGGGACACTATATTGGTTGTAATACAAATATACAATTGATTGGATCATTTTCTCCTTCATTGGTCATACCTATAAGATTTTCCAAGCACTTCATCTTCTGTAGAGAAAGCAAGGTAGTAACCACAACTTTGATTATGTGGGATTGTTCTTAGTAGTGTTATTTTCCTTAATGGGTCTTGTTCACAAAGTTTGATTGTTAGAAGATATGTTGTATAATTATATGTGGAATTTTGAAAGATACAATCCAATGTGCATCTTAACAAATGTACAAATGAAAAAATAAGTGTAAACTTATATGCTTGGTTGCAAATAAGTTTCATTAAAGGTACAAGTTTATTATTATCAATGAAGATGGAATTCCTTTATTTTTTGTGGAGATGGCATGCATAGTATTGCAAGTTGCATTGTCTCACTCATTGTAGTATTACCTTGTCAACCTCGAGTTAAGTACATTATTGCTAGGCTCTAAGCAAGTACATTTTTGTTAGAGTCTAAGTAAGTACATTCTTGCAACTCTTACTCTGTTTTCAAAAAGAGAACTAATAAATACAATATATCTAAATAAAGAATAAATAATACCTAACAAATACAACTTTTTGTTATTTTTAGTTAAGTTTAGCAAAATGATTTAATCTATCTATAGAAAGCACAACTAAGCAAACAACCCTTATAATAATTCTTTAACTTAGCTTAATTACCTACAACTTTGTAAGAGAAAACACAAATTCTTAAACATTAAACCTACTCTCAATCTTTAAAAAAATCTTGTATTTTTACTAAATAAATAAATAAAAATAATAAATTATTTTCTTACAAATTATTCATCTAAAATATAACTATGAATTATTTATGATTTTTTTTTCATATATGTATATATTTAAAAAAAAAAAAAAAATCTACCTATCTCATCAATAATTTATTTTTTTTTACCTATCTCATAACTAGTTTTAATTATTTTTCCTATAAATTATTCATCTATATTAAAAAAAAAAAAAAACTCATATTTACCTATCTCATCCAACAATAATAAACTAACTTTAATTTAAATTTTAATGAAAATGATTAAATTATAAATCATGAAACAAAACGATGAAATACTTTTCTTAAAATCAGGAAGAAAGTCATATCACTATCTCCCTCGTCTCATTGTATGTACAATTGTGCCATTTAATTTTTTATAAATATTTATTAAGCTTTATGCACATATGTTCTATGTTTACTACAATGAATATATTTGTTGAAAGCGATGTTTTAAGTATAATGTTTTAATTATTATTATTATTATTATTTTTATATTTAAATAATTATTAATTAAATTTTGTTTAATTTATTTAAAAATATATTATTAGAATTATTTTATAAAATGAATTTAAAATATTATTAATTATAAAAATTATAAATTAATTATTTTTTTAAATATTATTAAAACTATTTCAAAAAGTATATAAAAAATTATATTAAAAAAAATCAAACCAATTAGTTTTATATAAATGACTTGTCTAAGAGGCTTACCTCCTCACATTGGATTATTTTTTAATTATTGTGGATGACTTCTAACTTAAACGTATAAAATTTGGTGGACAATATATATTTAAAAATTAATTTAAATGATTAATAAAATAAAAATAAAAATGTTATCTACATTAAAATTGTTTAACTTTACATATTTTATTTATTTATTTTTCTTTATACTATAACACAAAAATATTGTTAGCATATTATTTCACAAGATTGTAAAAACATTATATGGAATGAAGATTTCTAATTAAAAATCATGTTTATCTAAAAAAATGTTTGTTACCCTGAAAGGCGTACACCTATTGACAATGGGCACAATTAATGATCTTTTAACCTTATTTAACCTTAAATCCTAATCTGATGGCTATGCATTGAAGATGCTGACATATTCTTAGTCGTCCTCCAAAATCAATGGATCAGATTTATTGTTCATAACTTTCTTGCATTTATGAAGGCATCCTTTAACATGTTTACTTTTTAACATTTACCTAATCACATTAAAAAATTACTGTAAGGATATGTAATTGCCACATTCCATTTATCAACCTAATGCAACCAAACATTTCATATTACCACATACAGATTACCTCAAACGTTTTATATTGAGGGCACGCGTTCTCAATATATTGGAGGCACGTGTTCTCAATATATTGGAGGCACGTGTTCTCACCCGCTACCTTTCAGCCTCAACCGCGAGTTAGCGGCTATGCTAGTATTATAGATAGCTGACCTCATCTATGTCTCTTCTTGCTATTCAAGTATTAGTTTATTATTTTAGACATTTAAAGGTATTTATTCTCTACCAATCTTTTTCTAACACATTTATTTTGAAGATATAAAAGTTAAATTATTTAAATATGACTTTACAATTTTTCACATTTGTTTTTTTTTTCAAGTATTTGTTTATTTTAGAGGCATTTATTCTTTACAAGTCTTTTTTGAAGACATTCATTTTTGAAGATATAAAAATTAAATAATTTAAATATGACTGTAATTTTTTACATTTGTTTAAAAAAAAAAAAACATTATTTTTGAAGATATAAAAGTTAAATTATTTAAATATGAATATAATTTTTCACATTTATTTTTTACAAATTTTTGCTTAAGTAAAAAATGAATTTTAGATTTTTTACATTTAACTTGGTATTATTATTATCAAGAATTTTTAAGTTATTGAAATATTTTACAATAGATATGGAGATAATTCTAAGATTCTCAAGAAAGGATAAATCTTAAAACCTCAATTATTTTTCCACACACCTTACCATACATCCACACACTTAACCTAACATCATTGATACACCCATATAGTTAACCCATGAACCTAACTTGGAAATGATTGGTATAATTCAAATGCTCCTAACCCATAAACCCTGAGCTTTAAACTCTAAGCCATAAAACTTGGACCTAACCACTAAAATCAATTCAAAAGGGACTAAAAAAGGATGCCAAGTGACACTAACATGACGCAAAAATGTTTCTAAATTGATCTCAATTTGATGCTAAAAAGTCACAAAAGGAAAACAAGGTTCAAAAGGAAAATAAGGTACACTAACAAGAAGTTAAAATGATGGAAGCCATATGTAAAATAGATGCCAAGTCAATGCTAAAATGGATGCAAGGTTCAAAAAGGAAAATAAGGTGTACACTAACAAGAAGTTAAAATGATGTCCTCGAGGTGTAGGGCAGTCGGTGACGGAGTGTGATGTTAAGGCACTCCATGATGTTAAAGTCATCGGTTCGAAATCTGTGGGGACAAAAAATCCATCCATGTTAAGGGTTGGTGTGGCTCAGGCTGGGTGCAATTCCCGGGTGATTTTGACGGCTTAGATGCCCCTGAGTCGCAGTTTCTTAGCCACAGATTAGTCCCACATGTCATGGACAAACTAACAAAAAAAAAAAAAGTTAAAATGATGGAAGCCATATGTAAAATAGATGCCAAGTCAATGCTAAAATGGATGCAATAGGATGCAAAGAAAAAACAATATGATGCAAACTAGACACATCATTGGCTCAAATAAAACTCTAAATAGATACAAAGAAACTAGAACATAACAAAAAATTGGATACATAAAGATGCACATGTGGACACAAACAAGACAAAAATAAGATGTTATGTAGAGACACAAAAATGGACACCAAGAAGATAAAATTAAGACATAAATATATGCAATATGGTGGGTGAAATCTAATGATGGTCTCTCATGACGCATTAGTGGCAATGCAAACGTGAAAAAACAACAATCTATTAACTTGGAGGGAATATTCAAGGTAATTTTACAATGAATTTGAATATAGTGTGAAAATATGAAATGTAGGAAATTGAATTATATTTATGAAATTATTATTTTTATTTATGCAATTTGTGTATAACTATGTGAAATGCATTTTTTTCTAACAATGGTATGTTATTTTTCAAGCAAAATATAATGCATATGTTTCCATTACTGCAGGGGTTGAGTACCTTAATGATGGAATTTCCTTAAATCTTTTTGAAAAATCATAGAGAACACATTGTTCTAGTGCAGGGTATTTTTTCAAAATTTATTATATATATATATATATATATATATATATATATATATATATATATATATATATATATATCATAAAAGTAATTATATCCTTGAAATTACAAGGTCTTTTGTTAGTGCAAGGTACGAGAGTCTTAACATTATCAAACATTTTTTTTTAGATTGTATATCTTAGTCTATTCTAGTGTGCTATATAACTTATTTTAAGAATGGTTAAGTTGATAAAATGTTATAGAAGAAATAAAAGAGATATGTATTTTAGGATTCTGATATATGTCAAAACAAAAATATACTAAAAATACAAAACAATATTAAAAACAATATTATTATATATTTGGAATATGCATAGTTGACTCTATATCTGCCTATAATTTTATCGACAATGAATTTTTGTAGCCTATAGAAAATAACTTCAAAAATAGAGATATTTAGAGGTTTTTAGAAAAATGGAGGTTTTAATGCATTTTCAACCCAAAGCACCAGGTTTGTCACCCTGAACCTAAATCTGAGGCACCTAACTCATCAAAAATGTATGCTAGATTTGTCACTCCCACCGAAAAAAAAATGAATTGAAAAGAATGTGTGCACTCTTTAGGAATGTGTGTGCACTTTAGGAACATACATGTGTTCTTAGTGTGCGTGTGTGTTATTAGGAATGCATGTATGTTCTTACTAACAAAACATCTCTCTTTCTCTCTCTCCTCCCATACCTCTCTCTCACTTTAACCCTCTCTTTCTCTCCCTCCCACCTATCTCTCTCTCTCACCTATCTATCTGTCTATATTTCTCACTTGATCTTCCCCCCTCTCTCCTTGTGTTCCTATCCCTCTCTCTCTCTCATACATCTCCCCCTCTCTCCCCCTCACTCTATATCCCCCTCCCTCTCTATTGCTATATACCTACCAACATATCTCTCTCACGCCCACTCTCTCACTTTGTTATGATCCAACACCTTAAAAATGACAAAAAGTCATTAAATATAATCCACTTCGAGGGAAAACCTCCCTTTACAATATATCCAATTCAAAATACATTATGATATGAGATAATATGCTCCTAAGAATAGGTATCATTGGTGGGTGTGTGTGTGTGTGTCTAAGAGAGAGAGAGAGCAAGGGGGGGAGGGGGTGGGGGCGCTACACTTATAATGAAAGGGTGCAATGAAAGGTTCTAGCCTACATACATATATAACACTAGAAATGTAATAATTCAATATCTAAGGTTGAATAAGGGATTTTATACATAACATGGGGATTTTTCTAGGGATTAACATGCCCTTCCACTTCAAACAATTTGTTTTCTCAACACTTTACTAATCTCGGGTGTTTCTGCGAGAATAAATCATCTTCTCATGTCACCTCTTCCAATGGTAGGTTCTTCCATTTGACGAGGTACTATGTAATTACTCAATTTCTCAGTTGGTTAATACTTGTTTCAAGGATTATTTCTAGTTCTAGTATGATTTTCCCTTGTTCATTAATCTTTGGTAAAATAGTTTGGACTGGGATCTTGTTGCCAATGACGTTCTTTAAGAAAGAAACATGGAAGACTGGATGTACATGTGAAGAAGGAGGCAACTCCAATTTGTAATCCATACTTCCAATCCTTTTCAAAACATTATAGGGGCGATAATATTTGGGTGCTAATTTATTGTCCTTTTGTTGCTTGAGGGACATCTGTTTATATGGTTTTAGCCTAAGAAATAATCAATCCCCGACTTCAAATTCCCTTTCACTACAATGATGATATGATTTTTGTTTCATCCTATTTTGTGCCATAACCAATTTGTCCTTCAATAATTTGAGAACCTCTTTTTTGTTCCCTATGTGGTCCTCCATTGCTTGAACCTATGTAGTCCCTTTCAAGGGTGATGTGGTGGATGGAGGATGATATCCATAAAGTGCCAGAAATGGGGACAATTTTGATGAAGTATGAAAGGATGTGTTGTACCACCATTCCACCAAGGGAAACCACTTGACCCATTGTGTTTGTTTATCATATGCAAAGAAACAAATATATCCTTCTAGACATTTATTCACAGTATCAATTTTCCCATCGGATTGAGGATGGTAAGATGAGCTATGAGCCAATTGAGTACCCAAACAAGAAAATAATTTAGTCCAAAAATTTCTAGTGAAAATTGGATATCTATCACTTACAATAATCTTGGGGACTCCATGTAGCTTTTGAATTGTTTCCATGAATGTTGTCATTATTGTACTTTCTTTAAAATGATGAGAAAGAGAGAAAAATTGGGAATACTTTTTCAGTTGATCCACTACTACCATGATGATCGTCTTTCCTTTAGTTTTATGTAAAACTATAATAAATTCCATTGAAAGTTCTTCCCAACATTTACTTGGTATATCTAATGGTTGTAGGAGACCTGGAGTCTTGATTGTCTCTCCCCTATTCTGTTGGTAGACCAAAAATTCAGGCACAAACCTTTGAACATCGATTTTAAGACCTTTCCAGAAAAAATACATCTTGATCTTGTGGTACATTTTCAAGAATCTTGAATGTCCTCCAATAGGAGTAGTGTGCAATTCCATATGGACCTTCTATTTGAGTTGGGAATTATTACATAAATATAGGCAATCATGATACCATAGAAGATAATTATTCCATACAAAATTATCTAATGAACGAGGGTCCTCTTGTAGTTTTGAATGATATTGCATACCTCTTGATCTTGCTTCCATTATGTCCTTGCTTCTTCTAGCCAATTAGATTGAATAATAGAAATAGCACATAATGAACCTTTTGTTTCTTCTTCTTTCCTCGAAAGGGCATCTTCCACAACATTATGTTTTCATTTTTTGGTTTACAATTTCAAAGTCATAACCTAGAATCTGTGTAACCAATTTTTTTGCTCTTCTAAAGATAAATATTGCTCCAAGAAGTACTTCAAACTATCATGATCATTTTTTACTTTGAAATGTATTCCTATTAGTTAAGGGGGGCATTTCTTAACTGCATGTAGTATGACTAACATTTCTTTTTCATAAATGGTTTTAAGTAAGTTTTTTCCTTTAAGTTGGTTTCTTTCAAAGGGGAAACGAGCCTTCCTTCTTGCATTAAAATTGCACCAATTACATGGCTTGAGGCATCACACTCCACAATAAATGTTTTTGTGAAGTCGGGTGTGGCCAGGAAGAGAGTTGTACACATCACCTCTTTAAGTTTTCCAAAATATTTTTAGTCCAAGAAAATGTTTCCTTCTTTAATAATGTTGTTAGAGGTGCAACTATTTGACAATAGTTCTTGACAAACTTGTGGTAATATCCTATTAATCCTAAGAATCCTCTAAGTTTATTCAAGGTTTTGGGAATTGGCCATTCCCTCATAGTTTTAATTTTGTTATGGTCCACTTTTACACCTTCATGAGATACAATATGACCTAAATATTCCACTTCTTGAACCCCAAAGGCACCCTTCGAAGGATTTGCTTAAAGTTTTTTCTCTTCCAATAGTTTTAATACTTTGTCAACATGTTGTGCATGCTCTTCCCAATATTTGTTGTAGATTAGTATGTCATCAAAAAATAATAACACAAATTTTATAAGGAAGGGATTGAAAATAGAATTCATCAAGCTTTGAAATGTTGAATGTGCATTAGTAAGTCCAAATGGAATAACCAAAAACTCATAATGACCTTCATGTGTTCCAAAATTTCTTTTGGGAATGTCTTCCTACCTCAATTTGATTTGATGATATTCCAAATGAAGATCCAACTTAGTAAATAAATTTTCTCTTTGAAATTCATCAATGACAGGAATAGGAAACTCATCTTTGATGGTCATTTTTTTGAGATGTCTATAATATGGACACATACACCATGAACCATCCTTTTTGTAACCATCACCACTGGTGAAGAGAAAGAACTTTGGCTAGGTTGAATGATGTTGGCCTCTAACATTTCTTGGATTATACACTCAATTTCACTCTTTTGTGCATATGGATACCTATAAAGCCTAATGTTAGGTGGTACACTTTCTGGTTGCAAATGAATAGTGTGGTCATGATCTCGAGCAAGTGGAAGACCCTTAGGTATTTCACCAAACACCTTGGAATGATTGTTGATAACTGTTTGGATATATAATGTAGCAAAGGATATATATTTTTGAACATCAAGTGAGGACAATTGTGCAATTACACCATGGTGTCCCATTTTGAGTAATTTTGTCATGCTATTAGAGTTTATCACCTTAGATGGTTTCCCTTGGATACCTCTAAGATCAATTTCATTTCCATGTGAGGAAAATATTGTGAAAAGATCTTGAAAATCAAGGGCCATCGTTCCCAATGATTGTAACATTGGACCCTTAATACAACATCAACACCACCCATTTGAATGGAAATCATGGGAGTACCCAAAAAATACTCACCCATATTGAACTTAATATTATGGAACTTCCGAAAAAAAATTATGGTACCTCCATTTGCATTCATTACTTGAAACACTCATGCTAAGAATATAAAGCAATTAAGATATTTTTCTAATTTGAAATTGATGAAGTTATGGGTACTACTAGAATCAATCAACACTGTCACCTTTTTCTTTTTGATTTATCCTTGCATCTTGAGGATTTGTGGAGTACAGATGTCAGCCAATGCATGAAAATATATTTTTGGAGTGGTCTCTTCTAGATTTGGATCTTGAGGTAATTCCAATTCTTGATCTTCTTCCTCTTCACAGGCTATGTGGAAGAATTTCTTCTCACTAAATTTCTTATTGTACTTGTTGTCATGATTGAAACATAGTCCCTTTGCTCTTATTTCTTCCAATTTTTTATGTGTCAAAATTGTCATTTGAGGTATGGTTGTATTATGAATCCCAAAACAATCTAAGCTTCTTGTGTATGCTCCAATGGTAGAATTTATGTGTAGCCTTATTCTTGGCTTGAATACAATGATCAAATTTCATAGCTTCAATAATATTTGCAATATGTCTTAAGAAAATCTCATGTTTAATGTCTTCTTTTAATCCACCAATGTAAGATTCCAACAAATTTTCATCACTTATGCCATCCACCTTTGTGGCCAATACCTAAAATTCTAAATTATAATCTTCAATATCACGTAATTGCTTGATTCTTGTCAATTGAATTAAGTAGTCATGTTCCCAAAATTTCCCATATTGTGCTTCTAAGTTTACTGTAAATAAAACCCAAGTATAATGATAAAAATGCATCTTCCTTTTAACTACCCATCGATACCATTGATATGGTTTATTCTAAAAGTTCAAATTTTCTATGTGAATCCTTGGCTTATGATCCATAATATTATGTAGTTCAAAATATTTCTCTATTTGGTTCACCCAGGTAAAGACCTTTGTTCCATCAAACTTCCTTAATTTGACCTTGGGAAGGTTCACTCCTTTTGAAGACCACCCATAAGTAACTCCATTATTGGAGTTAAACCCCCTTTGGAAAATTCTTATTATTGGAATGTTGTTAAACATGAACACTGCCTTTATTTTCATGAGTCCCTTCAGACCCCTTATCAATTTTAGGGAGCCTCTCATATACGGCTTCTAGAATATTGTGTTCCATATGTCCCAACTTTCCATCCATTTTTTGTTCCATTTGTTTCATACTTATTTTCATCTCTTACTTATTTTCATCCATCTTCTTATCCATTTATTGAATTTTTCTTTATGTGTTTACCAACTCATTACTTTTTGTTGATGTAGCACTCAAATCATTAAGTTGTTCCTCCAATCTCCCCATTTTCTTCATGAGTTATAGATGAGACTTCTAGAGGTTTAATTGGTGTTAAAATATTTATTGATACTTATGGAGGTTTAATTGGTGTTGACATATTTTTTGGAGCCATGTGGAATAACAATAATAATACTCCTCTATTTTCTCTTTATCACAAATTTTAAATCACCAACAAAAAATCTTCTAATAAAAAAGTATTCCAATTATAAGGTACATACCTTTCAAACCCTTAATTTGGAG
>ML828640.1:24764-36809 GCA_009831015.1 Picea engelmannii | reverse complement strand
TAAGGGGGGAGAGAGAGGGAGAGGGGGATAAATAAAGTGAGTGAGTGAGAAAGAGAGAGAGGTCAGAGAGAGAGGGGAAGATAAATGGAGGGAGGGAGAGAGGGGGGTAGAGTGTGTTAATCCCTAGACAAAACCCCATATTATGTATAAATTGAGTTCTTCTTCAAGATCCACTTCTCCATTTGTTTCAACATTTTCCTCTTCTTCTAAATTCATCATTTATTTCACTTTGTCTTCATCAATATTTGTTTCAATTGATCTCTTCATATGAGTCACTAACTCATTTTGAGTATAGGCTCTTCTTCTAATTATGAGAGCTCTTCTTTTCATGCTTGTATTGTTTGTGGTTATTTTTGTGTTGATGATGTTTTCTCTTTACGTTATAATCTTCTTCATTATCACTACTTTGATTTTCACATATGGACACTTATCAGCAAAATGTCCTACTTTTCCACAATTAAATCATTTGAAGGGAAACTTACCTTTGTATTTGCTAGATCCCTTTTTTATCTTTCTCACAAAATTTGCTTCCTCTGTGTTTGATTCACAGATGGAACAATTGCTTCATTTGTGTTCTTTGTTCTTCATCTTCTTTAAGGCTTTGAAAGATGATTCTTTTTTTATGGTTTTTCCTTTTCATTCCTCATTTTATATGCAGTGAGGATCCCATGCAATTCATCCATTGTTAATTTATCAATATCCTTTATTTATTCAATGGCAGAAACTTTGCATCAAATCTTAGGGGGAGTGACCTCAACACCTTTTGCACAATCATTTGTTCTTATTGTTTCACCAAGTCCTTTGACCGTGTGGACAATCTTGTCCACACAGAGGAGATAGGGTGCACCATTTTCTTCATATTTCATCTTCAGACTCTTGAACTGCCTTCTATGAGTTTGGAGCTTAGCCTTCTTGGCCTTGTCATCACCTTCATGAACGTTTTGAAGATTTTCCCAAATTTATTTCACTGATTTACAATGCATTACTTTGACAAACTTTGATTCTGACAGACCGCACAAGATGGCATTCATGGCTTTTTCATAATTTTCACTATCATTTTTCTCGATCATATCAATTGGTGGAGTTATTGGGGTTGTATAACAAGTCATGACCAATTTCCAAATATCAAAATAAAGGGACATTAGATATATTCACATCCTTATACTACAAAAGGTATAGTTTTTTTCATCAAACAACAAAGCCCTACTTGTAGATAAACCTTCTTGACCTGCCATGTGTTCTCCTGAGATCTACCTTCTAGTGGCTAGACTATTTCCAAAGGAAATGGCTCTAATACCAATTGTTGATAACACACTTATACTGAGAGGGGGGTGAATTAGTATAAGTCTACTTTTTATTTTATTTTTAACACATAAATTATAATGAAGCAATCACATAAATTTAACAACTATATGAAACAATATTTTACATGGAAACCCTTTCAGGAGAAAGCAAAAAAAACTTATTTTTATAAATTTGTAGGCACCAACCTACTATTACAAATGTTTGTAGGAACCAACCTACTGGAGACACCAATCCCCTTTTCTATTTGTAGGCACTGACCTACTGGAGACATTGATCCCCTCTGTTATTTGTAGGCATCGACCTACTGGAGACATCAATCCCCACAACTGTTTGTTTTGTAGGAACCAACCTACTTACAAGTTTACAAGTCCTTCATGTGCATTTCCTTCACTGGTATGCTTGATGCTTTTGTCTTCACCAAATCTGATCTACGCTCGTTACTTTTGTTTTCGCTAGATCTACTCTGTGCTTGCTACTTTTTCTTTTTCTAGATCATCTCGACACTCACTCACTATGCTTTTGTTAGACCTTCTCGACGCTCACTCCTTCTACTTTGGCCATATCAACTCAACACCCACTCCTTTTTTCATCAAATCTTCTCTGTGCTCACTCCTTCTTCTTTTTCCATATCAACTCGACGCTCGCTCCTTCTACTTTTGCAAGATGTATTAGCTGGATCGTCACATACTTTGTCACTTTCTCTTTTCTAAATAATTTTCATTTTTTTCTCATATTATATTCTCATATGTAAATATCACATTTCCACTCTTTTTTGTAATATACCAGATATAAAATGTATGCAGAACATAAATAAAATGCTAGTAATGGAAGAATAACAACAATATAACCAGAACATTCACCACAATAACACTTAAATGATATAAGAATAACAACAGAAATATCACTTTGAATCTGAAAGCAATGTTCACAGGCCTCTTCGAGGGGGCACCTCCAGTTGAGCAGAGCTCTATTACAATAATATCCAAGCTAGGGTTCTCATACCCTCGATTCCTATTTATACTAAAAAGAAGCATCTAGAGGAAGATCCTTCTAGAAGCAGAAGCTTCTATTAAGTCTTCTTACATCCACCTTATTCTATTTTATTGAAAGACCTTATTAATATTGACCTTTATCACATCCGAATATATTGTTCTACCTATGTGAGGGTTAGGACCCTAACATGTCCTCCCCCTTAAAACAAATGTTTTCCTCAAGGCTTGAGATGAGGAAATTGCTGCAGAATGGTAGCTGGTTCCCAAGTGGCGTCTGTTGGAGTTGTATCTTTCCACTAGACTATCACTTCCTTGATGGTTCTCTGATGTAGGCGATGCTCACACTGCTCCAAAAATACTTCTGGTTGTAGCCAAATGGATCCTTCTTTAGCTAACTTTGGAAGGTTGGTTTGAATTTGGCACTTAGCTCCAATCACCTTCTTTAAGCATGAAACATGAAAAACAAGATGTAGCTTTGAATGGATGGGCAAAGCTAACTGATAGGCGACTTGTCCCACAGGCTTGAGCACGGTATAAGGACCATAAAATTTGGGCGCTAGCTTCTGACAATGCTCGGCCTTGAGGGAAGTTTGTTTGTAAGGTTGCAGTCGAAGAAACACCTAATCCCCTTCTGCAAATTGACGTTCAGAGCGACCTTGATCTGCTTGTTGCTTCATGCGATTATGTGCCATGACCAAATTCTCTTTGAGGGTATGGAGAATAGCCTCTTGAGCTGTAAGTGTTGGGTCAATCGCCTGGACCTTCGAGGTACCCAGTAAGTATGAGAGAACTGCAGGTGGCTTCTGTCCATATACCGCTTCAAAAGGAGTCATGCGTGTAGTTGTATGGTATGAAGTGTTGTACCACCATTCAGCTAGGGGTAACCATTGAGACCACTGATTTTTCTTTTATGAGGCAAAACACCTCAAATATGTTTCCAAACACTTGTTGACAACTTCCGTTTGGCCATCAGTCTGGGGATGATAAGTTGTGATGAGATGCAATTATGTGCCTTGTATCTTGAACAGTTCTTGCCAAAAATTGCTTGTGAAAGTTGGGTCGTGATCAGAAACAATAGAGTGCAGCATGCCATGAAGCTTGAAGACCTGATCCATGAAGATTTGAGCCACCGTGGGTGTTGTAAACGGGTGTTGAAGGGAGCAGAAATGAGAATGCTTGGAAAGGTGATCAACAACCATGATGATGAAGGATTTATTTCCCGATTTGGGTAAGCCGGTAATAAAATCCATAGAGATATCCTTCTAAATAGCAGGTGGAATCGAGAGCGGTTATAGTGTGCCCGAGGATTTGATTGTTTCTCCCTTTTTGCATTGACACACGTCACATTCAGCTACAAAATTACAAATGTCATGTTTCATACCATCCTAGAAAAAGGAACGTTTGACCCTGTCATAGGTTTTGGTGAACCCGGAGTGCCCTGCTGTGGGTGTAGCATGAAGCTTATAAAGTACCGTGGATTTAAGCTTTGATTGTTTACTTAAATACAAAAGGCCTTTGTATCGAAGTTCCTCATGGAGTCAAGAGTACCCTGGGGAAGCTGGAGCATTGGACTGCAATTGTTGGATCAACTGTGAACTTTTGGGATCTTGTAGCCATTCATGGCGAATGTCTTGGAGCCAATCTGGTACAATGAATGAAAGAGAAAAAAGGGATCCTTCATCTTCATATTTTCAGGAAAGTGTATCCGCAACCACATTGTCTTTTCATTTCTTATAAATGATATCATAATCATATCCAAAGAGTTTAGTCACCCATTTTTGTTGTTATGGGGAGGAAATGCGTTGTTCCAAAAAATACTTGAGGCTTTGATGGTCTATCTTAATTTGGAACCGTTCCCCCAATAGATAAGGACGCCACAGATCCATGGCATGAAGAATAGCCAACATTTCCTTTTCATAGATGGATTTTCCCAGATTTCTTTTAGATAGTTGCTTGCTGGTAAAGGCCAAAGGTCGCCCCTCTTGCATATGGACAACACCAATTCCTTTCCCTAAGGCATCACATTCCAACACAAAGGTCTTTGTGAAATCGAGAAGGGCGAGGACTGGAGTGGTGCACATGGCCATCTTCAAGATTTTAAAAGCTTGAGCAGCGGCTGGAGTCCAAGTGAAAGAGTTATTTTTGAGGAGAGCAGTGAGAGGTGTTGAAATATTCTCATAATTCTTAACAAACTTGCGACAATACCCTGTTAAGCCTAGAAATCCACGCAATATATTAAGAGTCTTTGGGTGAGGCCAGTCTTGCATAGCTTCAATATTTTTAGGATCCACCCTGATGCCATCTTTTCCAACCAGATGACCCAAGTATTCTACTTCGAAGGTGCCAAAAACACATTTAGACTGTTTCAGGAAAAGTTGGTGCTGAGAGAGTAGATGGAGAACTCGATCCACATGAGAAATATGGTATGTCTAGGTTTTTATATAGATGATGATATCATCAAAGAAAACTAAGACAAAATGGCGGAGAAAAGGACAGAAGACATGATTCATGAGGCTTTGGAAGGTGGAGGGGGAATTACACAAGCCAAAGGGCATGACCAAAAACTCATAGTGGCCCTCATGATTTCTAAAGGTAGTATTGGGAATATCTGTCTCTTTCATACGTATCTGGTGGTAACCCGAACGAAGATCCAATTTAGTGAAGAATTGGGCGCCACTCAATTCATCTAGGAGGTCATCAATGATAGGAATGGGGAATTTGTCTTTGATGGTAAGTTTTTTGAGGGCACGGAAGTCAGGACACATTCGCCAAGAACCCTATTTCTTCAAGACCATGACCACAGGAGACGAATAGGGGCTCGTACTAGGGTGGATAACGCCTGCATTAAGGAGTTCCTGGGCCATTTTCTCAATTTCATTTTTCTGGGAAAAGGGGTGACGATACAAACATATATTGGGAGGAAGTCTTCCTGGTACAAGGGGAATGGAATGATCATGAACACCACGGGAAGGAGGGAGGCCTTGGGGAGTGGAAAAGACCAATTGATGTTTATAAATGATGGCTTGGAGGTCTTGCGGTACCGAGGGTGTCTCTGTTGCTTGTATGGAATGGAGTTGGGTGATAACACCAGAATGACCCTTTTTGAGTAGCTTTTCCATGCGATGGGAACTAATAATCTCAGGTGAACCGGTGATGATGCCTTGGAACTTATATTGGTGGCCCTCCTGGTCGAATTACATGGTTAAGTCTTTAAAATCCGTGAGAATGGGACCCAAATTCCTTAGCCATTTTTCACCCAGCACAATGTCACAACCTCCCATGTCGATAGCAAACATATGGGATTTCAGGTGGTAGTCACCAATTTGGAGACGCACATTTTCACAACGCCCTCCACATTTCATGGAACCACCATTGGTAATCATGATTTGGAAATTATTGACGGCATGGATGTAGCAATGAGTTTCTTGGGCAATGAGACGATGAATAAAATTATGGGTGCTGCAACTATCAACCAGAATGATGACCTTCCGATGCTTTATGTAACCGATTAGCTTGAGGGTTAGGGGAGAAGAGAAGCCAGTGAGAGAATTGAGGGAAATGACTGGTTCTACTTTGGGAGGGTTTGAGGGAGGGGTTATGTCAGTGGATTCAGGTGATTTAGACATAGAGGGAGTTTCTTCATCTTCTTCCGAAATCCCCTCGGAGATGGCCATAAAAAGCTTTTGTTCTTTACACTTGTGGCCCAGGAAATATTTGTCATCACAGTTATAACAAAGGCCTTTGAGTTGGTGTTCATCCATTTCAGCCCGGGTCAATTTTTGGATCTTTAGTGGAGCAAAGGGAGTAGTGGGATTTAATGGTTTAGGGAGAGGGATGAAGGAGGGTTTGCGGTTTTGAGAAGATACAACCTGTTGTGCTTATTTATCTCTTTTGGTATCCTCCACCCAACTCTCAGGCCGAGCCATGAGGACATGGGCCCAAATTTCATCCTTGAGGCCGTTGATAAAACACTCTCGGAAAAAGGCATCAGACATGCCCTCTGTTCTAAAAGCCAAGCGCTCAAAGGCATCTATAAAGTCTTCCATTGTTCCTAATTGTTTCAGCTTTGTCAAAGGGCCCAAATGGTTGGTGTCAGTGTCAAAGCGTTCATAAATATCTGCCACAAATTGTGTCCAAGCAATATACCCTTGACGAGAATTTTTTTCCATTGCCACCATTGCCAACATTCTTGATCTAGATGGAGAACACCATATCGGAGTTTGGACAAGTCATATATAATGCTATATAAAGAGAAGTAATGTTCCATTTGGGTTACCCAACCAGTGGGGTCCGAGCCATCAAATTTGGTTACATCCACCCATGGAAGGCGTAGGTCACGTTGAAAGTGATGGTTCTGCAAGGTATGGGAATGATAGGAATGGTCACCTTTAGTATGTGGGGGTGAGGAAGAGGAAGGGTTATCTGTAGGGATATGGAGTTTCGTGCAGAGTGTCGAAAAGACTGACTCAAGCTAGGTGGTGAGGTCTTGTTTGATTTCGCCCATTGAGGACTGCATGGTTGTATTGATGGCGACAACATTGGCACTGAGTTGGTTCACTTCTTGTTGGGTCTCAATGAGACCAGATTCCAAGGTGTTGAAGTGAGATTCCAAGTATTGGCTATGAGTATGGGCCATGAGGATGGGGGGAATGACAAGGGGCGGGCGAGGTAAAAAACATTTTTCCGAAAAAATGATATGGATGAATGTGATAAGGGAGAAGAGATGAATCCAATGGAATAGGTTTGAAATAATGGTGAAAAAATTGCCAGACTCTTTTTTTTATTCTATTTAATGGAGTTATACTCCGGTCTGAAGAATACTGCAGAGAGGAAATGCCCAATTGCTTAACCAGAAAGAAATGTGTATTTACTTGGCAACCCGAACATAGTTGTGTGGCAATAGATCTTGTTTGTTTTAATTTGTTTATGTTTCTGTCCCCAAGGGTTAGGTATTCAAGGGTTCTACAGATAAGAGTTTGCCCTGTGCTATAGCTCTCTGATATATGTGTGGGGTCCAACAGTAGTACTCGGCCCAATATCTTAGGGCACTAACTAAGGAGAATAGACTATACCCTTAGCAGTACTACCTGACTACCCAGGTACTAGAGACTATCTTCCCGAGTGTTGTTCTCGGTGACACTATAACAGTTAGGCAGTCGATCGATTTATCTAAAGAGGGCTTTAGGTAATCTAGGCCGATCCGTACACAGGTGATGTTTGATGTGCTACCACTCGAAGGGGTACCAACAAGGGTTACAAGGGTGGCCAACAGATGTGCACTTAAGTACCATTTGTATTTCCTACATGTATGAATCCCTCAACCATGGGTTTATGCGCGTAACGACAGATCTCTGTGGCATAAAGACGCCGGAATACGTCTCTACCCTAAAAAAAATAATTAACCCACACTTTCTGCCGAGGAAAGTGCTCTGATACCACTTGTAATATACCAGATATAAAATGTATGCAAAACATAAATAAAATTCTAGTAATGGCAGAATAACAACAATATAACCATAACATTCACCACAATAACGCTAAAATGATATAAGAATAACAACATAAATAACACTCTGAATCTAAAAGCAATGTTCACGGGCCTCTTTGAGGGGGCAACCTCCAGTTGAGCAGAGCTCTATTACAATAATATCCAAGCTAGGGTTCTCATACCCTCAAATCCTATTTATACTAAAAATAAGCATCTAGAGGAAGATCCTTCTAGAAGCGGAAGCTTCTATTAGGTCTTCTTACATCCGCCTTATTCTATTTTATTGAAAGGCCTTATTAATATTGACCTTTATTACATCCGAATATATTGTTCTACCTATGTGCGGGTTAGGACCCTAACATTCGCCCACACACTATTTCTCACAATCCTCTTCTCCTCTTATACTTTACCATTAACTCTACATGAAAAGTCATGTACATTTGAAAATACATGACCTTTATTAAATAAATATTTTTTTTTTTTTTTTTTTAATTTACTTTTCAACATACCATGGGAAAAATACCACCATAGGTTTTAAAACCATGTGTGCAAATACGATGTGCACTTTTACTCTACTTTCACTTTTTAATTCACTTTTACTTTTTAATCCACTTTTTCATAATTTCATGTTTAATCCACTTTTACTTTCTACTAACTTTATATTTAATCTACTTTCATGTAACTTCACTTCTAATCCGCTTTCACGTAACTTCATTTATGATCCACTTCCACTTTGTCTTTCTTAAAGTCACGTTTCCTTTGAATATTTATATTTGAATACTTACCTTTGACATCAATGACAATAATTTATTCAACACACCCATGGTATTGGTGGGAGAATAATAATAATAATAATAATAATAATAATAATAATAATAGAGTGGAGAAAAGCCATGTGTGCAATTTTTTCAACCCATGGAATTAACCCATGGCATTCATCCATGTGTTGGTCACTATAATTGCTTAATTGATTTTAAACAATCAAGTGATACATAAATTATCAACCCAGGGAAGTCTTTTATTTCAAAGATAACCACGCACTATATATGCTCAATTCCAAAAGCAACTTAGTGTTGTAGTAAGGAAATTTATACTAATTATACTTGCTTGAATGAACTGAAGCTCTGAACCAAATCATAGGAAAGTAACTTCCCTATTGCAATCCTTTAAAGATCAATCTAAGAATCCTGGATTACATTAAAAAAATAATACTTGCAATGGGAAAGAACAACTATTCTGCAATCAGAGAACAGGACCCTTACTCTCAAACAGAGACTTCAGTGCTAACACTCTTTTCATGAAAACAGTAATGCAGAAAACAACTAACTCTATCTAACAGAGAACAAAGCCACCTAGTTCCTTTCTTTCTAAGCAGGAGCCTTGAGCCTTATTTCTGTTTTAGCACACTTGTGAGGTTGTGGTTTACAAAGAACATGGCAGTCTGATCCCTTCCTTTCTGAGCAGGAATCCCTAACCCAGTTTCTGGCTAGCACCAATGAAAGTCTACAGAGAACAGGATGTTTTGGTTCTTTCCTTTTTGAGCAGGAACCCTTAACCCAATCCCTGGCTAACACACTTGCAGAGGTAAATGAAATCTACAGGAGACAAGGTATTGTGATTCCTTCCTGTCTGAGCAGGAACCTTTTAACCAAATCTCTGGCTAGCACACTTTGCAGCAGTAAATGAAATCTACAGAAGACAAGGTGTTTTGATCCCTTCCTGTTTGAGCAGGAAACTTTCACCAAACCTCTGGCTAGCACACTTGCAGCGGTAAACGAAATCTACAGAAGACAAGGTGTTTTGATTCCTTCCTGTCTGAGTAGGAACCCTTAACCAAACCTATGGCTAGCACACTGGCAGAAGTAAATGAAATCTACAGAGGGTAGGATATTCTGATTCCTTCCTGTCTGAGTAGGAACCTTTAACCAAATCTCTGCTAGCCTTATAAAATCATCACACAAGATTGCTGATAAAAAGAATTACAAATTCCATTCAATAAACTAAGACGGAGTCAGTAGTGTTTCAGCAAAGCGGAATCCATTAAAAACAATGTTTCAACAAACGACAGTTTAAACAAAGCATGGACATAAATTATACTAACACACTTCTAACTAATGGGTGAATCTTGTGAATAAGGTGGGCCCTCCCTTCTCACAAGATTCCCCTAAACGAAGAGCTAGAGAAGGATACTCAAAGTAGTCTTATATTCATCTATCGAAATATCACATTACAAATTGAAAGAATAGAATACGTCCCGCTTTCTGGAGTTGCTTCAATACATCAAAACTTGGATATCTCGAATGGTGATTTCCTCTGATTTAAGGAGGAAATCCCTTCGATACAATCATTACAATGCATATTTGAATCCTATCCTAGATCGGATCTTCTTTCTAAATCAACATAGGATGTCCTGGTCTCACGCAACCGAATGCTATTACAGGAACTGAACGAGGTATTGATGTTACGGCTGGTGTAACAACTTCTTCTCATCGTCGCTAATGATGTTTCAGCATCGCAATTCACGGGCTGTTTCAGCCACGTGAATTGCGCTCTGACTGCGTTGACTGCTGACTGTGGCGGCTGCCTTGTGTTTCAACATTGTCGGTTCTGGCGGTTTCCTCTGTGTTTCAGCATCTGCACTCTGGACTGTGTAACAACTCCATGTTTCAGCATCTGCGACCTTGGACTGTGTAGCAGCTCCGTGTTTCAGCATCTGCGACCTCAGACTGTGTAGCAGATCCGTGTTTCAGCATCAGTCCTGTGTTTCAGCAATGGCGGCCTTGGACAGTTCTGTGTTTTAGCAATAGGCCTTAAATGCAGATCTGCAGTTTTGGACACTTATGCATTTCTAATCAATGGTTAAGTACGAGAGTGAAGTAAAATATCATGCAAAACAGATTAAACGTATAGTAATGAGAAAGGACGTTGTATACCTTTGAGATGATCAAATAAAGTGATAGTATGAGTCTAAATGTAGGTGATCAAGAGTATAATGGTGGCAAAAAGTATAGGCAAAAAGGTACATTGTGTGGTCCTAACACCATGGTTTTTTGTGATCCATGGTATTTGAAAAATAAAACAAATAACAATGAAATATTAATGAAAATACATGACTCCTATGAGGCACCCTATAAGTACTATATATACGGGAATCTCATTTGTAAATGAGGAAATTCATTCATGATGTAGTTCTAAGGATTTTTTCATTTAATAAAGAGTTGATTTTTGTCATATTATTCTCTTTACTTTATTTTGTCGCATTTACTTTTCTATTTTGTATTTCATTCCTTTCACAATCTAGATCAATAGTTTTGATCCTTGAGAGTAGGTATAATCACATTTTTTGGACTCCTTGCATTGTCCATAATTTAAATCTAATTTTAGAGGATTTTGAGACTAAAATTTCATTATCAAAGAGGTCACAAGGAAGGCCACGAACATTATAAAATTCACCAACCACCACTAGTTTCAAGCAATATTTCAAGAATTCTCTAGATCATAGTTTTTGAAAGTTTTCAATACAATATATGCCTCAAATTAGGAAACAAGACAAGCTCCCTGAGGCCTGTGTGTTCCTATATTGTGTGTCAGATATTAGACATGCTAGGACACATGTTAAACACATGTCTGACATGTTCCCTAGAAATGGACTAATGTTTTAGACACCAATGAATTTAGCACATATGGGAATTTGCAAACTTTGAAGAAGAGAAGTCTTGAGCAGTCTAGAGCAAAGGCAATGGTGTATGAGTGCTCCAACCTTTATCTTATTTACAGGATGAAGAATGAGTGGTTGAATAGGAAGACAAATATTTGGGATGTATTTCTTGATGATATGGGTTTGGACAAAAATGTTGAGTTGGCATTACCCAACTTAGATCTTAATGAATTAGTGCTAGAAATGACAATTTTTTATGATGGTGATCCTTTTTAGGGGTCATACTCCACACTCACAAATGTAAATATTGGATTGGATATAGAGGAGGAGGATGAGAGAGAAGTGGCAGTGGTGGTGATCTTGGTGATTTTGACTTGGAGGAGGACAAGTAACAAACTATGAAATTCTTACATCTATGGTAATAGTATCTACCCTGTTTTGTATTTTCCATTGGCATTCCCACATATAGTATCTATGATTCAATATCTTTGTTATACATTTTGACTTCGATGACATCAAATGACTCAATGAGAAAACAATAGTTTATTGTTCAACTTCGAAACTTCCATTTTAGGTGTATTGAATATTCTAATTTCTTGTGT
>ML828640.1:10571-24720 GCA_009831015.1 Picea engelmannii | reverse complement strand
TATATATATATATATATATATATATATATATATATATATATAACGTGTCCCTCATGTCCAGTTCTGGGAGTTGACATGTTCGTGTTAGATACTTGTATCTTGATGTCCTACTTTCCCTGTGTCCCAGTGTCAAGTGAGTCAGATCAAACTTCATCATGTCATGATGTCATGTTGAGGTTAAATATGCATTGGTGACTATGGTGGTGGATTCTATTTGGGGTGAGTGGAGACATGAAATTGAAATAGTGGAAGTATGATGCTCAGATTATTGATTGAGAGGATTGGTAGAGAAAGATAGATTTCTTGCTCAAGTTCATATTACCTATGTTTGAGCTTCTCTTAAGTGCAGACACATACACACATTTCTTAGGATAGGTTTGTGATGGCATGGATATTGTGGTTGATAAAATCATGGAAATCATTTCACAAGAGTCGCCCTCTCTTTATTTTTTTTATGTTGATTTTGTTGAGCATGTGAGGTGAATCATTGTTCAAAGGAGGAACTAAGTCAACACTCCACTGCACTGAATCTAATATTTTATGATGAACACGTCTTTGCTCATAGAAATGGGAAGAAAAAAGTACCACATCAAGATAAGGAGGTGGCCAATGGAGTAAAGAAAACTATTTTGAGTATATTTCCAGATTCTTTACAAATGGAGGTGAACGAAGAATTCATTAGTTTTGTTGTTGAATTGGATGAATATTCAAAGATATCATATTTGGATGAGAGAATCACAATGAGTCTCATTAGATGGCAGGTTTTTCATTGAGAAAATGGTGTACATTTCCAAACCTTTTCCATTCGTACTCTTTCACAAGTAGCAAGGTCTTCATCGGTAGAAAGGAATTGGAGCACCTATGTTTTTATCCATTCCATGAAATGCAATAGGTTGGGTTCACAAAAGGTTGAGGATCTTTTCTTTGTGCATTCCAACCTTTGCCTTGCATCTCATAGGGGTCCAAAATATATAAGTGGGCCTTATAAATATTGGGATGTGGATCTTGAATTCCTTGAGTTGGAACTATTTATCGCTGCACTAAATTTTGAGAAACCTAGAAATATAATTGGAAACACTTCTTCCAATCCACAATCCATCGATGAATGTGGATTTTCTTATACTTTAATAGATGAATATGAAAATGAGATGGAAAGTGTTAGGCTTTATCTCATGTTGTATTTCAATTTTCGACACATAAGCCTCATATATAAAGGATGATTTTAGATATATAACCTCATTTACAAAGGATCATTTTGGATATATAGCCTCATTTATAAAGGATGTTTTTTATTTTCCACATTTTACATAATGTTATCATTAATGTAGAAATGAACTTGTCATTTAAGTTTTATTGATCAATTATTCAACCTTTCAGGTATATATATATATGTGTGTGTGTGTGTGTGTGTGTGTGTGTGCCATAGGGGTTGTTGTTGGGTATTTGGCTAGTTCTGTGTCAACAGGTGCCTAGTTTGGATTCCTTTGGGTTAAGCACACTAGTTCATGGTTCAGATTCCCTTGGATTAGGCACACTAGTTCACAATGATAGGTTTACTAAGTCGTGTTTCTATGTTTTCTAATTTGCAAATTTTGGGTGGTTCACTTTCCAATGCAAATATGTTTCGAAAACTCATATCTATTTCCATGTACCTTGCAACTTAGCTTGAGAGAGAGAATCAATTTTTTTTTCTAATGAATTCAATTAACTATTCAGTACAACTTGAATGGAGAATGTTGTGCGTGAGCTGAGTTTTGGATGTGTTCACAACTGAATGGATTTAAAAATATGTTATTGCATGCCAATGCCATTGCTTGATCTTTGAGGTAAAGTGTGATAGACATTTGAAGGGGTTGACAAGGGAGAAGTTATACATGTCATTATTTACACAAATTTAAAAGGAGCATATAAGACAGAAAGAAAGAGGCTTGCATATCAATTTTGGAAAACCTATTATGCATCTGAGACATAACTGTTACTAGAAAGTTGATCTCTCAATAATTTTCCACGTATAGAAGATGAATGGTATAGTTTTATTAGTACAATATAATTAGTAAAAAAAGTACATTGTGTAGCTAGAGATCTATGTTCAATTTATGGAGAGAAATCTAACATAATTTTTGTGAAGGGACACGTCCTATCATGTAATACATTAGACCATACATTATTTTTGTGCTCAAGATAAAAATTAGAATAATTCTTCAATATGCAAGTTGTTGAAGAAAAAATGTTTAATGTGAATAGCATTGTTCCGATGTTGATGAATTTCTTAAAGCAGTGCGGTGGATAAAACTAGTAATGTTTACATTTTCACAATTCTAGATCTTTAAGAATATAAATGGGTCATATTAAGCAAGCCATGGGAAATCTATATTGATTATAGATTATAGACAACATTGCAATTTTTTTTAATGTAAAACATGTCCACATACATTTAATGTTTTTTTTTGTATAACTATTTTCTAGATTTCAACCATCAACAAATCAGCAATGTGGATAGAAGTATAGCTAACTTTAAGCAACATATTTCCTCTTTGGACATTTCTATTAGTTAATAAAACTGAGCTTCATTTTTTGAAACAAAATGAAATGATGACTAACATATTTTGTTTTCAAGCAGATCTGCAATCTAACAATCTCTTGGCAAAGTCTAAAAATCATCAACGTGCACATCTAATATTCTTGAAAGATTTAGTCACTGAGGGTTCTATTCTAACAATGTTTGTTGTTTCAATGAAGGTTCTATTCTAACCATGTTCAGTGTTTCATTGTAAGCATTTTGTTACTAATTTCCATGCTATTCTATGTTACACTTACTGATATGAAGTTTGAATTATTTGTGTTGAAGTTTGGTACATGTCCCAAAACATTACCCTTGCCCGTGATGATATTTTTTTGGTTGCTTGAAATGACATTTTAATCCATGCCACTTGAAAATTATGTGTTATTCCATCTTCTCAAAGGTCTACGAGTAGAGAATTCATGGAACATCAAGAAAGTGGAAAGCCTTTTGTTTTAATCAATGTATGAGAGGACCACCATTACAAAATTGCTACTTTTCCAAATTCTATAAACATTTCATTATTACGTTTGGAGACTCAACTCTAGCTAATCCAAGAAGATACAAGATATGTCTCAGTAAAAAAATGCATCTAAGGAACCCTTGTAGTTTGAAAAGTCATATGGAACCACTGGTGATCAAATTTGTTCTAGAATTCCATTATACATTGTTTGTAGAAGATGCAATAATTCTCAAAGAGTTGTTCAATATTCGTGCAATAGAGGTTTCCATGTTGCACGTGATATTATTGGAGGGTTGGAGTCTTGGACAAAGGAAATTGACCCCAACTTCCTTTCCCATTAACAATGACGACTAAAGATTCATGGATTCCAATGTATCTATTGATACAACTTCCATATTAGTTTGGTTATCCATGCATGGCCTCCAAGCATGAAATGCTATGTAATTAATTAGTGGAGGATTTATCAGGTCTACAACTTGGGATTGTGGAGTCAGAGTAAATTATAACATGTTAATACATGACTGCATATGAATCAAATTTATGTGTATGATATGTTCCGACTGAAGGGATGAAGTAAAGTGAATAATCTAAGGTTTACTAGCTAGGTAATCATGATTATTAGATCCATATTTGAGCACAAAAGAATGATGTACTCATGTTCTTGATGTCAGATGATTCTTATGTGTTTAATGAATTATGCAAATAAATAGGATATAGAGAAACACACATTCAAATTTGGCAGTAAGCTCTTAATATGACCCATCTTAACTTCAGTTCTACGAAGCACCAATCACACATTGACCTAATATTAGGCAGTAGAATGTGCCTCTAAATGCAATCAATCAAGAAGTTTGGTTCAACGATAGATTTTCTTAAACACTTCAAACCAATAGAAAATACTATCCTACAGTTATTTTATACCTTGTTGAGATTTCATGTTATAGAATCCTTTCAAATCAAATGCATACATGTATGCATGCCATTTTTTTACTTTGTAAGACTTATTTGTGTTGTCCTTTAATTGTTTCAAAAAATGTAATATATTTTGAGAAAGATAACACAAAATTCAAAAGGATTTCACGAAGGTGCATTTCAACATCAAAGGGGAAGTAGCATAAATTATGCGTGGCAAAGAATCTCATAGGTTTTTCAAGGATGGAAGATTTAGTATGGTATTTTTGTAGGCTTGTGAAGTGTTTTCCCCTAGTCTTGTATAATTGGTTTACAAATAATACATTTTTCATTTTGCAGTAACATGAGAACGGAAAAAATTATTCCAAAAATGCCATGATTTTTGAAAGTTGTTTTTTCCATTTGATATGAAAATAGAAACAAGCATCTCACATGTGAATGTAATCTGTAAAACCATTTTCTTAGAAATTCTCAAATGTGTTTGTGGATTTGGAAAAAAAAAAATCTTAATCTAATTTAATTTACTTTGCAATTTCCCTTGTGTCTGTATGAACTGCAGAGACTTGTGATCAGTGTGTATGATCGTCTCTTTCCCCATAATGTAATTTTTCCATTAACAACAGGCTTGTACAATGAAATACATTTCCTTGTCATAGGTGGGGTATTTCTGGACAATATCAGAGAGTGTCTCACTATGGTATTCCATTGGGTGCCTGTGATGAGTGAGGACTGCACCCACAACATAGTTAGATGCATTGGTCTCAATATTGAATGGTTGTTGCAGATCGGGAAAGGAGAGTACTGGATCTGAGCACAAGTGATGCTTCAAATCATTGAATGCTCATTGTTTCTCCTTCCCCCACACGAACTTGTCCCTACCACCACCCTTGGTCACCTAGCTGAGGGCCCATGCAATATGGGAGAATCCCAACACGAACCATCGATAGAAGTTGGCTAGTCCCAAAAAGATATAAATCTTGGTCAGTGTGGTCAGGGCTGGCTAGTCATGGATGACTTTCATCTTAGCTGGATCAACATGTACCCCATGCTCATCAATGATGTAGCCCAAGTATTGGACCCTGTTCATGCCAAAAGAACATTTTTCCAAGTTGGCATAAAGCTTGTGTTGTCGCAGAGTGCTCAAAACCTCCTGAATATGTCACATGTGCTCCTCCCACGTTCTACTTAAGATGAGGATGTCATCCAAATATGCTACCACAAAGGAGTTGGTGAAGGGTCTCAATACATCATCCATCAACCTCATGAAATTGGCTGGTGCATTTGTTAAGACAAAGGGCATGACTAGCCATTCGTAGAGACATTCTTTAGACTTGAAGGTTGTCTTCCATACATCAGTTGGTTTGATGGGAACCTGGTGGTAGCCAGAATTTAGGTCAATATTGTTGAAGAAATTTTCCCCCTTCAGTTGGTCAAGAAGGTCATCAATCCTGGGAATGGGGTAGCAATTCCTGACTGTGATTTTGTTTAAAGCTTTGTAATCAATGGAGAGTCGCCAAGTCTCGTCCTTCTTCTGCATTAGAACAATCGGTCTTCCACAAGCGGATGATTTGGGTCTGATGTGCCCCTTTTGAAGAAGCTCTTAGATCTGACGCTTGATTTCATCATTCTCCATCAACGAGCACCAATAGACTTGTCCATTAGGTAGAGGTGTGCCAGGGGTCAGATCAATTGGATGCTTGACTTGGCAGTGTGTCGGTACCCCTGTAGGTGATGAGAATATGTCTTTGTATTCTTCCATGATCTCATCCACTTGCTTATGTTGCAAAGAGAGGCATTGTGTAGAGGCCATGGATGTGGTGACGACATTCTACATACTAGGAGCACGGATCACAAATAAGACAAACTTCTCGGTCTGTGAAATGACCTTACTGCATTACTTAGCATAGATTAAATAAATAGCAGTAGGAGACACTACCTCTGGGATCCTGTACAATTGTCTACCCAAAGTAATAATAACATTGTGGGGTCTAGACTCATACACAACATGATGCTTCCAAAAATATGGTTGACCTAAAAGAACATCACAAACTTCAAGGGGAGCAATATCACACAGTACCTCATCTTTGAAAGTCTTTATGCCATAGGGCATACGACATTGTTGGCTGACACGAAGATCTCTTCCTTGGCGAATCCAGTTGATGGTGTAGGGTTGCGTGTGCGGTGTCTTTGGCAGGTCCAGTTGCTTGATGACCTCTGCTGAAATCAGGTTCTTCTTACTACCTCTATCGACAATGAAATGAAGTGGAGCCCCATATGTGAGTGAAAGAGGCATTCCTCTTCCTATGGTTATTCTGGTTCATGTGGCCATACTTTGGTGGTAGAGATGGTGGCACTGGGTTCAACATCGATAATTCACTTCCCTCCTTCAAGATTTGACTCGGAATCAGAAACGACCTCTTACTCGGAAGCCTTCAACTCGACCACGAGGGGCTGCTTGGAGCGACATTCTTCGGTGTTGTGCCAAGGAATTTTATGGTACTCGCGCCATTTTCGCATGTCCTTCTTTGTATTATCATTACCCTTCTTGTGTTGTGGCTTGGACTGGTTGTCTTGAGGGTGGCCATCTCGACTTGGTCCTTTGTTGTATGGGTTGGGGATACCTTTTCCCTACTTCGTCTATGAGGGATTTGCAGATCCAAACTCTCACCTTTTCTGCTTAAATTTGTGCTCGATCTTGACAGTGCATCTATAAGTCGTGCCAAATGAGGCAATGTCCAGAAACTCCATTTTTGTTTGAATGTATCTATGCAAACAATCACAGTATTTGAGCACCAGATGATGCTCAAAGTATTTGATACCCAATTTGGTGCGTAGGGTATGGAAAATATTGGTGAAATCTGGTACTATCTGGTCCCTTTCTTCACGTAGGGTGGTCCATCTAGTGTACTGGTCCTCGTAGCTTCCAATAGGGTAGTATTGTTCTTTAATGGCATCCCGGAAGGAATCCCATATAGGAGCCACTACAACCATTGTATATTCCTCCACAACCCTTTGCTCAGAGTAAGTATCCCAACAATATTTAACATGGGAAACGACCTTGAGGAGTGAAAAAGTGATATTTTCCCTGTCGGAAAAATTGTGGACCGAAAAATATCCTTCAAGCAGATTCAACCATTTATCTACAACATCCACATCTATCAGTCCTTCAAATAATGGAATATCAAAATTTACATGTACCTTGAAGGGGATTGCATGGTTTCTTGATGAAGATGCTTATCCTGTGGGTAGTCGTCGAAGAATCTGCGTGAAGTTGTCCATCATTTCATTCCTTTGTCGTTCGAGGGATTCCTTGAGAAACATTTTAATAGGATCTACTACTCCATCATCTTTCTTTTCGTCCCCCATGGGTTGTTGTCGGGCTTGGCGCGACCGATCTTGTAATGGATCGATTGGTTTGAGTCCCAACTTCTTGTACCCAGATCTTGTCGGGGACATGCACGAAGAAAAATAAATGAAGAGAAGACCGCTCTGATACCACTGATATGGATTTAGGAGCGGAACCAACTGATTAATAAATTGAATACAATAAACACAGAGATATGAAGAATAACACAAATATCCAGTGAACAATATCTTCTATTAAATAATGAAATAGGATGAAATTGTAAAACTGCACAACTGAAACACTTTCTTGAATGGTGGTAGATATCTCTGAGAAGAGATGTGGATTATACATGCATCTATCTGAGAAGAATGGATTCTAATGAGGCTCCAGAGGCCTTTTTGATATTACTCATGAATTCCAAAACCCCGTGACATCCAAAAACCTAACTCTAGAAGGTGAAACGCCAAAAGTCATGTGGGCCCTATGGGTAAGTTGGTGTAATTTGGTACCTCAACTTCTGAGGGTCGTAACTTTTGCATACGATATCTGTTTTAGGCGTGTGATATCTCGTTGGACAGGTATTTTAGAGAAATACACATTTTTCCATCAGACTCTGACTTTGTCTATAGTTTGACTGTGGCGAGCCAAAAGAACAACATTTAGGGCCCCAAAACGGCCCTGGAAGTACAAAAAGATGTGTTCATATGAAAACATACAAAATAAGCTAGTTGGATTAGGCGAGAGGCCACGTGTATCCACCTAGAGGATGTGTGGGGCTTCATACAACTCCAAAAGTGTAGAACCCACAATTACAAAATAGTACAGAAGAACGTGTTGAACAAAAAACGGACATGAGGGGCCATTTGGAATAGGTGGGTGGCCACCAATATCCACCTAGATCAGTTGAACAGTTGACCAAACTAGCTTTGGTTTACCCATCATCTCCCACATCTATCTTGGAAGAAAATTTTCATCCGGTCCTAAGTCCAAGATGACATTCTCCATGTCATATTCTCCTACCTGCGCATTCAATCTAAATTCTTTGTTTGTCCTCTTCTTGTGCAATACTTGATTCGTTTCTCTTTGTATTGTAGGTACTTCTCTTTCTTGAGTGTATTAATCGATCATCCCACACAGTGCATTCAACGATCCTTCATCCTTCATCAAATCTAAACAAATTTTTAGAAAATATTTCAAATTATTTACCTTTTCGACTGACCTTTCCAGAATGGTGTGATCATATATTGATGGCATATCATATACTGGTGGCTCTTTTGTCATTGATGTTATCTAGTATGGTCCTAGTATCTCTTTCTTGAATTACTGGTATATCTCCTTCTCTTTCTGTGGATTAAATACTAGCATGGGATCATCTACTTTCTTATCCATTGCTCATATATGTTTCCTTTTTATGTCACATCTGTTCTAGTTCTCATTTCACTGTGTGTAACAACTACTACTCTGGGTTGATCGTCACGCTCCTCAGCTACTATCATCTAAAGGTTCTGGTTCTGATTCGGATCCCCTCTTTCCTGCCACTTCACCATTAGTTGAGGAAATTCTTCTTTCACATGGTCTAATGATTTTCAATAGGTGCACGTCATGCAAGGATTTGGGTAGTCTCTCGCTAGATGTTCTGGTTGATTGAAATTGTAACAAATGATCGGTCCTCTTCCTCCTCGACAAAATCCTCCATCTCCTTGACCTTTGCCAAATCTTCCTCGTCCACCTTTGTTAAATCCTCTTGGAATGTTGTACTGTGGAACTCCCCTATCTGTTGCGGCATTTTCTTCTTGGATTATGTATGCATCTAAAGTGCACTCTCTCACTAAGTCGAATGCGTGACAGTCTTTCTCATCATGTCCTACAAACTTACAAAAATTATAGAATAAATTCCTTGGTGTACTCTGGTACTTCTGTAGTATGCGACAAGAAATCGGATGATGCCCCCATGTCTTACATATTTCACAATATCCTACTCCTCCTCCTAATGGGTTTGGTGCTCATGTAGCCATATATTGTGCAAATGTTTGACATTCTTCCTTATGATGGCCTTCTCACTTACATGTAATACACCAAACATGTTCATGCTTTTCCTTTTCCGTCGTTATCTATGAAAATTGAATTCTTAGTGTAGCCAACTGTGACTGTACCTGTGACATTCCTACACCATCTCCTATGGAAGATACTTCTAAGTGCATCATGATTTCTAATGATTTAGGTTGCGACGAGACCTTCTTCTATGTCAACGGACAACAAATGTGCAACAATAGACTTGTTATAAACCACTCTTGATGTTATTTGTCAGGAATTTGAAATGTTAATCTACCTATCATATCTTTATATCTCTGGTCATAATCTCACACTGTCTCATTCTGTACTTGTTTAATTTCCTTCAGTTATGTGATATACTGCGACTCGTATTTTAGCTTCTGGAATTCCTTTAACAATGCTTGTCCAATATCTGCTAAATTTCTTGATTGTCCTACCAGTGTAGTCATTTGGTAATTCATATACCATAGCAATGTGTGACCTCTGAACATTGTAGCTAACTACACAATCTTAGTTTCTTCATCTTGAACATTCTTAGAAGTCCATATCGTGTCGCACACTAATAGATGTTCCTCTGGGTCCTCCAACCCTGCTCCTTGAAAATCAAGCATTCTCAATGTATGATCTATTCATTCCATTGTGTTATATGTATTACTTACTATTGGTGATGTTGATGGAATATGGTTTGTTGAACTACTTCCACTATTATGACTTCCTCCACTAACTACAATCGCTCTCGACACAGTTTCGATTTTTTCTTCAGATATAGGTGATGCACATGGGGTTGTGAGTTCAACATAGATTATGATCTGAGATGGACTTACTTATTTTTTTGGACTATACTGAGGATCCTTTTCTTTCTCTTTCATTTCACCATACGGTGTGATCTGAAGTACTACGCAGGGGTCTCTTTTCTTAAATTCTTTGTGTTGCTCTTCTCTCTCAGCCACAATCTCCTTCATACTATACCTAAACCTTTACCCACAACGCAATAATCCAATCTCTCTATCTTAGTCAGTGTCTTCCTCTCTCATCGTCCTTACTCCATCACATTATCATTCATCCTTTCCACTCTTAGACCATCCTCCGGTCATCCCCCAGTCCCCCTATGTGCGCGAAGGTGCCTAGCTGTCAAATTCCATATTCATGACATTCTTGTCACACAACAACATCTTTATCCATGTAGATAGTGTGTTCAGATACCTCTCACACGGATCCTTGAAAATATCCCTCTCCGTGACACTATAAGAATGGGTACAATCTATTGCAAACTCTGTAATGTAACCTCTCAATACATTATTCATCCAGAAATCAATTGTGCGAGAAACTATATTTCTTACTGTATTCAACTGTCTGATCACTTCATGGGTCCAGCTTCTCAAATCTTCATCCCGATATCTCCCAATGTTCTCAACTAACCTTTCTAACCATTGAGTCAAAATTATCAGGAATTCACCAAAGAAAATATCATGAAGATATGTGAAAGCATAACTTTGTATCCATTGTTCATTGTCGAGCCGTGGGTTTCTATTATGTTCTCTGGAAAAGTCTTGTTTCTTCCTCTCTATTCATTCTTCGATTTCTTCCTTATTCAGCCTCCAAAGAACTCCCCTCAATTACAGTTCTCAGTCCCGACAATGAAACCATTTGTTGGTGCATGGTGGGAAAACCCATGGTTAATCATCAAAATACCAACAAAGCCTTTAGACACTGGCCCTTTCGACATCACCTGCAAGAAAGTGAAGTCTCACTCGAGGCATATAGAGGGGCTATAGGAACCAAGTTTCTGCAATGATGAGGGGAAGCGAGACATTCAACATATCATTACTAACCTTCTACTCATGTGCACAGTTTCCATCACTTAACGATTACTTTTTATGTGAGATACCCTGTGTGTGACCTTCCTTTACTTTGTATTCATTCATTTACCATTTAATTCATTGCACGACATTACAACAACATATGTGAATAACGCATACAACAAAATTAATCATTTATCATCATTGCAACATAATAGTAAACATCATAACATTCAAAGACAACACATCACGACACATAGGTTTAACATGGTTCACCCAACTTGTTCTACGTCCACAACGACTGGATTCTTCTATTATTCATTGATCATCCTCTTATAGCTACGCATTGTGCTACAAAATATGCAATAGTAACATTACCCAAACCTTCCTACCTGTTCTGCTGCAGTGTGAGCCTCACTCCTCAGTCATACCTCAAAACTTCTTCCAATGCTCGACTCAACTTAATGTCATAGAGAAGTACTAGATATCATGTCTGGAATTTCTTATGCTTGATGTGTTTATCATGCCATGCCTTTTATCGTGCCTTTGTACTTGCTGATAGAACCCTGCAACAAATCGGTCTTCCTCTAATATCAATAACTGTGATAGTAGTTCTTCTATTGTGTCGGAATCCATAAGTTCTTCCATCGCAACAATGCACAGACTTGGTACAAGAAACTCCATGGGAATTAATATAAAAGGTTTATGACCTGTCAATTCCTTGTATGTAGTTTTGTAATCCCATAGCACTGCAAGAATCCTTAAGTCCCAATAATCACATCCTACATTACAAATTTGTGTCAATGCATTCTCCATTATCTTATTGAATGCCTCAACAGTTCCATTAACTTGTGGGTGATATGGAGTGCTCTTTCGATGTTGCATCTAGAACTCTTCTTTCAATATTGTAATCATCTTTCTCAAAAATTGAGCCCCATGATCGCTCATAAGAACTTTAGGACACCCAAACCTTGTAGCCATGTTCTCAAATAAGAACTGTGTAGTTGTCTCTACACTGCAATCTATAATTGGTTCTGCCTCTACCCATCTTGTCAAGTAGTCTGTCGCAGTAATTGTATACTTGTCTCTTGTTCTCCTTGCTGGAGGATTAATTGGTCCGACAAAATCAACTGCCCATTTGTCAAATGCCTATAACATGACTTGCGGATTCAAAGGCATCTCATCCCTTCATGACTGTCTTCCTACTCTCTGACAAACATCGCATCTTTGGAATACTCCTTAGCATCCTTGTGGAGAGTAGGCCACCATAGCCCCATGCACAAGATCTTTTGTGTTGGTGCCTTTCATGCATAATGACCTCCTACAATTCCATTGTGTGCCTCTGCTAGGATCATTGGTATTTCATGTTCTAGAAGACATTTTCGCAGTATCCCATCTACACCTATCTTATATAGATTTCTTGTGATCAACTATTAATCCACTACTTTCACCACTAGCTACCTTTGTTGCATGGATGTCATGTCGGATGGAGCCACTCTTGTACTAAAATATTGGACAATTTATGCAAAGTGGTCATCTACCATTTGAACTGAAAATAATTGCACATTTGGTAAACTATCATCTATGTTCCTTGCACCTTCTCCTATCAGTATTCGTGAAAAATGGTATGGTCCTGCATTCAGTTTCCCTGGCTTCACAATAACTTCGAAGTCATACTCCTGGAACAACAATAACCATCTGCAGATTATCCCCCCAACACTAGCTTGTTTACTAGATATCTGAGTGCATAGTGGTTTGTATACATCTTAAAATGGGACCTCAAAAAGTAGTGTATGAACTTCTACAAGGCATAAACCATTTCCAAGCCTTCCCTTTCTTTCATTGTGTAATACTTTTGAGTCGTCGACAACTTCCTTCTTTCAAACACAATTGGATGGTCTATCTCTCCCTCTCTCAGTTTTTCTAATACTGCATCAAGTGCTATTGGCGATGCATCCACGTGAACGTAAGACTCTTTCTTCCAATCCGAGAACAACAAAATGGGCACAGTTACTAACTTATGATTCAATACATCCAGACCCTGTTGAAGGTATTCATTCCAATGAAACTTAGCTTCCTTCTTCATTAACTTCTCCATCAGAACTGTAATCTGCACATAGCCTTTAATAAATTTCCTGTAGTAACATATATGCCCCAAAATAGTCCTAAATTGTCTTGCTGATTATGGTGGTGGAAAATTAACAATTATTGTGATCTTGGTAGGATCAACCAATAAACCTTGCTTGCATATTGCATGACCTAGCAATATCCTGAACGGTGCACAAAAAATACTTTTATTCAAATTTAACGAAATCTAATATTGTCTACATCTATCAAGCATCAACCTTAAAGTTTTGTTGGCAGCCAATTCAATTTTTTCAATTGTCATATAAGATGCCTACACCTTTTGTCTCCTGAACGTCAAGTCATCGTTGCATTGTGCAAGAAGACATTCTTTTTATTTCATGCGACAATTGCAATTTGGTTTCGATTCAGTTTTCACGACTGAAAGCGTGAAAACTCCTCCATCTTTTTGGACTGTCATGATTTTCTCAAAGGCACTTACCTTTGGTTTGCTATTAAAATGCTGGAATAATTTTCAAACTATGTCCATTTACCTACTTTCGCTCTGATTGCACAATTTGGTTTTATTTATTTAATTGATGAGGCATTGAGCATGATAATCTATGAATCATATTTGATTATAAAGGGGTCATGGTTAATCTTGTTTCTATATGATATTATCCTGACTATTATAAGCTCTTGGCTTATCGATTTTATGAAATCTCTTGACACAATGTTTTATAAACTTTGATTATATATTATGTGACAAACACATGGTCACTATATGAGTTTCGATTTCATGTTGAATGACAATGGTTTGAAGTTATGAAATCGCGCATTGGTTGAACTTTTGGTTTTGATTTAATGTTTTGAATTATTACAATGGCACGAATTAACTTTGGGTTTGATTCTATATTGATTGAGTTTGATTTCAAACGATACAATGGTGCCTT